>PVIR01015843.1:0-37535 GCA_004026965.1 Petromus typicus
TTTTTTTTCCTATTTCATAGTACTTATCATACATTCTGGTCATTGCCTTTAAAACTAGGACAAAAGATAGATGGAGAAATGCTGATCAACATGTAATATATTAGTATGAGAAACAAAAAGTCCTGGTGTAGCATTGCACAGCAGGGTGACTATAGATAACCGTAATGAACCATCCATTTTAGAATGATTTCGGAAGATGGTGTACTGAAAGTTTTCACCATAAAGAAATGATAAATATCTGAGGATATAGATAGATATATTTAATCTGATGTCAATGTTACACAATGTAGGGTTTTTTATATAAAATGGAGCATTACTCTGCCATAAGGAATAATAAATTTGTGTCATTTATACTCACATGGACACATCTTGAAGACATAATCATAAGTGAAATGAATAGGACACATATATGTAAATACTGCATCATTTCTCTGGTATGAGAAACTGAAGGTATAAATGAGTTCTAAAATGTATAACAGATATCGTGAAGTAGAAAGAAAATGTTCAAAGGGAAAAGAAAAAAGGGGATAGAGAAAAGTATAGAAGGGAAAGAAAAATATTGATGGAAAAATTATAAAAGTGGAAACAGCTTATATATGTAACGCTGAGGTGTGGTAGGGAGGGCAGGGAAAAGAGAAATATATGTACATACAATATGTACATATAGCGAAACATCATATGACCTCATTAACATATAATATCCGTGTGTTTTTATTAAGGTATGTAGCAATTCCCCACAATGAATTACTGATTATATATCACAAATATGTACTAATAAAAATACTAAAAATAACACCAATAAGAAAAAGTGTAACAATGTAGAAGTGAGGCTGTGTGGATTGACAGTAACATCTAACTCCCCACATAATACATAATATTGCAGAAATAAATTCTCAAAAGTAGGGAATGTCTCCTAAAATTTATATGTTGTAAATACCCAGTGATATAATATTAAGAGGGGAAGATTTTAGAAGATGACAGGTCATGTGTATTCTGTCCTCATGCATGTGATTAGTCCTTTATAAAATAATTCAAAAAATAGTTATTATCTGTCATTCTCTTATAGCTATGAGATATTAAAATGCTAAGAGACTGCAAGAAATTTATGAAACTTTTTCAAAAACGTGTCTACTGAGTATAAAACCTGTTGTCTGAGGCCAGATGATCTGTTTTGATTACTACATTATATTTCCTCTCAATTAAAATGTCAATATCATTTGCCTAACATCCTATCTAATCACATCTCACATATAACATTTGGGGCTATATGCCTTCTTCAGACATTTCATGATGTATTGGATTTTTCAAGAACAAATTTTAAAAACATTCTATTTTCTTTACTCTTGGAGTTAAAAATGCTGAATTTGAGACTTATTTTTGAAAAACCCCGCAGGAACAATATATAAACTTATATAAATTTTAAGTTTAAAATGTGTTATGCTAACTATATAAAATTTTAAATTCTATAAATTTTAAATTTAAAAATTTATAAAATTTAAATCTATAAAACAAATTTAAGTTACAGAATTACACATAAAAGACTATTTTTGTGTTCACCTAAAATGTAAGAGGAATTAAGTAAGCCCATATCAATGCTTTAAGAGGAAGTATTTGATTAATTTACATAAAGCTGAATGCTGGCTGAGCTCTATTGAAATCTATATTTGTATTGAGAGTGTATCTGTGAAAAGCCATTCATAGATAATATGCAACAATTGAGTTGAAAGGACTTGGTCTAATTTTGGTACTTGAAAGGCAATATTATCCTTATTGAATATTGTATATATTAAATGGACATCAGTGCTTGATTAGTGTAAATTTTCATTCCATGTATTGGCACAACTCAAGTAACCCTATATATGTGATTCGCAAGAAATTATGTAATGTAGTTCAATTAAAATTCAGTTAGGCAAAGGAATTTGTTCAATAAATGGAAAAAAAGAAGTAAGAAAACAAGACTTCAGAAGGTTGGCTGCATAGCATGTAGAATGACTTCAGAAGTTAAATCGGTAACTTCTTTCTACACTTTTTTTATTTCCACAGTTATGTCAGTCTCTAGCCAGAAACTACACAAAATACAGTTGTGTTAGTTAGTAGTTCATATATTCAATCTTCATAGTTTTATGAGTAAGTGAGCTTCATGAGAATTTTTCAGATCTAAGTGCATAAAAACAAAAATCTCAATATACTGTAAAACAAACCAAAATCTTACAAAGTGACTGAAAGAATCTCAGATGTCATCACACACTTTACTAACAATATACACTGTTGGGTTGTATAATTATGGCTACATCAGCTTGAATCAAAAGAATTCCATCACTGGTTCACAGATAAATATAATAATTAAAAGACATCATTTGTACTACATAATTGGGCTAGAAGAAAAGGAGCAATTTATCAAAGGAAATGTTTATTTCTTCAAAAGATAAGAGGAATACTGGAAATAAAACATTCTTTATGTCTTATTACAAGTGAAAGAGCTTTCAAATTGTGAGTAACCTTTTTCTATAGGGTATTGTTGGTGCAGAGTATGAGAACACCCAGAGAGACTACGCAGCAGAAAGAGCTACCAAGAGTTAATCTTTGGAGACCAAAGAAAGTAGATTTGAGTCCATTTGAATCAGAATTTGAATTACATATACTGATAAGACATGAAAATTCACATTACTGTTATGGGTTATGAATTATTAATCAGCAATACTATAATTGAGGATCTCCCAGTTTTAACCTTGACATGTTTTATAGGTATATAACGACATTTGGACTCCACCACGTTTTGGACAGTGAGAACAGACAATTTACATTATTAGGGTCAGCTCTAGTGGATTTTTCTTACTACTGGATTCCTCAAGATTATTGGTAATATACTTTCTGCAGCACTTAATATGGATATGTTAACTTCACTGGATTAAGCAATGTTTAGCAGATTAGTAGAATATGTTCTTGTGCATATGTAGGCTGATAGCAGAGATGTGGCCTTCAGTCCTGTGCTTGGTTGCTCTCCTGTTCTTTTATAACAGTGCTCCCTGCTCAGCCTCGCAGACACCATGAACAGAGCAGCTTTGCTCTGCCATGCTTTCCCTCAGTCGTGTTCTTGCCTTAAAGCCAGCTGCATTTGTACTGAATTCCTAGAAAGTGAAAGCCAATTTAAATCTTACCTCCTTTAACTTGTATCCAGTATTACGTCCAGTAATGAAGGTTAATATTCCTGTCCTTCTCCCTAATGTCTCCGAGAGATTGATTAGTGAATAAAACAGTAACTATCAAAATCTTAATATAGAGTGAATGTTGGCTACTTGATTGTGATGCAGAGTTGGGATCTGGGAGAGGAAACAATATTTAATGTGAACAAAGAACAGAAAAGGCAATGGCTGGCTGAATGGTCTAGAGCAAAATTAGAGGGTAGTAATTATAAATAGGCAACATATTTGCAGAACAAAAGTCCCTTTTTTTTTCTGGACAAAAGGATGGGAGTGGTACCAGAAGAATAGCAACAGGAATGTCTTCATTCTAAAATAATTATATCACCTATAAGTACTCAAGAAAAACTATAAACACATGGGATGTCCTTCCAAAGCCTAAAATAACATATTCATAGATTCCCCGAGTATCTCAAGGAAATGAACAAAACTCCTCACATAACTTTAAGTTTACATTTTTGCAGTTTTAATTTAAGTGTTACTTCCTAAAAAGCCAATGAAAAAAGACATTCAAAATTGAAAAAGCTATTAATTTTTTTCCAGCTTGCACCTAAGGCTGATGTATCCTTCATGTGTATACTTATAGAGTTAATGAAATGCATATTTGCAAGACATTACATTAATAAGAAAGAGTGATTGGAAAAAGTGTCACCTGTATTTTGTTAATTTGCTTCAGGCTTACTCTCCCTGCAGCTGGCACGTATTTTTAATCTTTTTATTTGGCAGGATAGGAATATCCATGGTAGTGAAAAACAGCAGCAGTTCTTTTTCTTCATAAAGAAAAGGATGCAGAAAATCTGAGTAATTACATTCCCATTCCAATTTTTCTCCCAGCAGTTAAATTATTTAAACATCTTTTCAGCAGTCAAAATGAGTGTTTTTTTTTTTTAGTTTACAAATATTTTATTAAGATTAGAGCAATTTTGTTTCCATTATCTTAGCTTCCCAATTTCAGGTTATTAAAAATGAGAAATAACCCTCACAAATGCATCCAAATTAGGGTGCCATGGTAAATTCTATTTATTTATTTTCCTAGATTTCTTGAGTAGAAGAACCATGTTTTTGTAGCTAAATTAATTCTCTTATACGTACGTTTTGTCTTTAGTCAAGCAAAAAGCCAAAAATACTTCATGCTAAAAATCCAAAACTGTATTATAGAATTTATGCATTGTAAGATTTAATAATTGTTAATCTTATGAAATATTTAGGGACTGTCAATTAAATAATTATATCACAGATTCGGTATATTTAGTGTGCTGATATTGGGAGGTAAAAATTAAGAAGCATTTCATTTTTAATTTTATTATATTTTGTGAACTTAATTAGTCAAGTAGTAATTGAATAATTAATTCAGACAACATTTAAATTAATGTTCAATTATTAATATTGAGGAAATCATATGATGATAACTTTAAGTTGAGAAAACTCAAACATACAGTCTTAGAATAACAATTTTGTAGGCTGGAGGTGGGTGCACAGGTTTTCAGATCTTATCTTGGCCCTGATGAAGAATCTTGTCTATCTCAGCAACTTGGAGGAAGAAGCTTTCCTATAACACTGGAGAGTGCTTAGAGCATCATCATGAGCCAATAAGGCCACTATAAAATTTAGTTTATATGTGCACTGTATAACTTAACTACATTGTGAAACTGAGGTCAAAAGTATCAAATATAAAAATGGATATTTAATTTTTCACTATTGGACATTTTATATTATTACTATTTGATAGGATATCTATGTGTTGACTAAATACAATACACTGTAATTATACTAGTATCAGCATTTTGTGTGAGGGATGTGTCTTTAAAGAATTATTTCATTTTTTTAGTGCTAAAAAAGGAAATTATCTGTACTCTGAGATTAGGAATGTTTTTCTTTTCATTCGAGTGGCCAAAAAATGTCCTAGAACTGTTGTTTTCTTTCCACTTTTTCTTTTTTTTCCCCAGGTACCAGGGATTGAACTCAGGATCTTAAACTTACCAGGCAAGCACTGTGCCCCTGAGCTAAATCCTCAGCCCCCAAAGTGTCCACTTGAGACATAAAATTTCAGGGATAGTAAAGCAAGGAACTCCCCAAAACCATTTTTTTACTAAAGTGATGACACTGACACAATGGTCAGTATCATTTTTTCCCAAAGCTTTGTAGAACAAGAAAAGAGTTTCACCATATATGAATTATAGGCCAATAATATTATTAAAGATGAATATTTCATTTAATGCTAATTAAAATGTCTTTCCTACTTCTGACTGAGTGGGTGGATAGTGAAAGTCTTTTCTATTTATTGGTGATATTATGAGTCAGATAAATTTTGGGGAGTGTATAAAAACAGAATTGCCTGAAAAGTATATGTGTGTGTGTGTGTGTGTGTGTATACACATATGTGTGTATATATATATATACATATATGTATGTACATACATATATATACATACATATACATATAAATACACACACATACAGTAAGGAACTGTGTTCATGGGCAATGAATGTATGAGTTAATGGTGCTTGAAAATTCTCATGATTCAGTCTGGATGGAACGTTTATCAAGTTACCTCATGAAAAGCTCAGCCTAACTCAGGGAAAAGATCCCGACAAAACATAGGTGCAAGTTATTTCAAAGACATGGAGAGAGGAAGTGGAATTTTATCAAGCAAATGGAATTCCATTGTCATTTGTTCTGAGCTCTCAACACATTTCAGATACAACATCTGTGGCTTTACACTAAACCTCATTTCTTCACTTGTAATTCAAGTTCTTTATGTATTACTCATGAACTATGAGTAATACAACTACTACAGGTCCAGGAACCTGAGTCATTTCCCACATCTCCACTTTTAAACTGAAAATGAAGAAAACTAGGTTCAGTCAGCCAATTACTCATTCTTACTCTATTGAGTTACAGCCTTACTGGGAGTCTACTTTGTGTAATGGGAGTGAATTTCAGCCTGTATGCTTAGATATATAGGAAATTTAGCCTTATTCAGTTTAAATTGATTTGTTATTGGATTTCAATTTCCATTATCATTTATTTCCCCTTCTTTCTCAACTTTTTAACTGATTATATAGCACTCACAGGGGTCTACGTGCTCTCTTCTAGTCTCTGTAGAATCAATTCCAGCTCAGTCTGTGGTCATTGGTATTTTAAAGTTCAATATGTTTCTGCTACTCTGCCATGATAACTTAAAGCTGGTTCATCTGGTTGTTAAACTAAGAACTTTCTTGGGACACTGTACACCTAATCTGTGCTGAATTATATATTTCCAAACTACTCTAGTCAGTCTTGCATAGATAGTACCATTATGACAACAAGAGAAAAAAGAAACAAACAAGAAAAATAGCTGAAAACCCAACAAGAAAAATAACACTAAATTTTGAGTCTTTAGCCTCCTAAGTGTGGCTCTTGTCTTATGAAATGTAATGATCACTCCAATCTTTAGTAAAAATTGCTGGTATCATTACCAAAGACCAACAAAAAAATATTATTAAGAAAAGCAAAAAAAGAAATATATATTTCAACCTCTACAAAAAAGAGGGATGCAAAGAGGTACTGATTGTCTCTATGATCGATTTTTTGTGTGTCCTATTTTCGTTTAGGAATGTAATCATAGTATCTTGAAAAAAAAAGTAAACTTCTTGATTTTGGACTAATCCTCATTAAAAATTATTTCCTGCAATTATAATTAGAAAAAATTAGTGTCAGAACATGAAATTTTGCTCTTGGCACAAGAAGGGTAAATGTTCAACATTGCCGTATGAACACAATTGTCATCCTTCCCAAACAAAATCATAATGTAGGAGGCCCCATTGACCTGCACATTTGCTGTGACCAATGCTCCCTGCAGACATAGAAAGGGGACAAAGCCTCATTCAGGCCACGTCTGTGTTTTCACCACTTGACAGGTGACTGACAAAGTATATACAGGAGCTCCAGAGCAGCAACAGAGGTAACCTCATTCAGTACAACAGGATATGAAAAAAACAAATGTGTATGTTTTGAAAGAGGTCAAAAAAGAATTATCAATTGACTCCTAAATGGAAAATGATGGTGATGATGACTTTAATACTGGCCATGTGAGCCTAAGTTCTTGTGATAGTGAAATGGAGCCAGAATTGACTGATCCAGACTCGGGGGGGAAAAGATTTCTCTGATTCAAGTAATGAAGAAAACAGCAATATTAGTACATATCTGACCAGTCTCTATGGTTATACAACCAAATGGGATGATCTAATATTAGAACTAGGTCTGAAAATATACAGAGGATATTTCTAGGGATGGAATCCATTTGATGGAATGCCAGTACTGGCATTCAATATTAGAAACCATTTCTAACAGATGAGCTGCTACAAGATGTTGTGAAATACAGTATTGATGAAATACAAGTAAAACATTCTGTATGCATCAATAGCCATATTCAAAAATGTGTTTATTATGCACTTCACTAACTGAACTGAAAGTAATCATAAGGGTGATCTACTTAGAAGGGCTTTCGCATGGTAATTATAAGAATGTAAAATACTTCTGTAGAAGCAATCATTATGTGTTTATAGAATAAGATTTGGTTTTCTTCAAAATTGCCTGAAATTTGATAACAAAACCACCAAAAAAGAAAAGAACTGATAATCGGACTGCTAACTGCTCATTGTTTAAGAGTTATATGTCAAACTGTCAAGCAATTTACACACCATAAAAATAAATGACTATTGTTGTATGACTATTGCTGCATGACATTATGCAGCATTTTGTGCTCCCTGTAGCTTTAGATACTACATGTAAAAAACAAAGTCTTCAAACTTCGTTATAAAAATTATATGCCCTGATACATGTGAAGACATATTATACTTTCAATTTAGATATTTATCCTGTAACTCAGACACCAGGTCTTTTTTTTTTTAGGGTTTTTTTGTTGTAGTTTTGTTTTGTTTTGTTTTGTTTTTTTGAGACAGGGTCTCGCTTCATGGTTCAGGCTGGCCCTGAGCTCAGCCTCAAACTCACATCACAGTAATCCTCCTGCCTCTGCCTCCCGAGTGCTGGGATTACAGGCATGAGCCACCACGCCCAGCACTGTGGTATGTGGTACTGGTTGCTGCTGGGTGTGAGTCTCCACACCCAGTATTGTATGTGGTTACCAGGGAATCGAACCCCGGCCCTTGCACTTGCAAGACAGGCGCCGGAACCACTGAGTTAACTCCCCGACCCCAGACACCAGGTCTTTATTCATATAAAATAAACCGAATGGTTTTTGTGAACAAACTTATTGCTCTCTTCTCCCTAACTAATTGGAATGGGACAATTGACAGTGTTTTACCAGTTTCTGATTGGTGTTGCATTTGTTAATGGAGCACAAGTTTACCAGGTTAAGAACTGTATCGAAGAACAAAGCAGAAATTCTCAATGAAATGTTGCATTGTCAAAACAGAGAAATGTATAATGCAACCTTTGAATTTCATTGGCCTACATACAAACTGGTACTTCTGACGTCAACAGTACACCATAATGGAAAAACTGACAGAAAAGCTATTCCAGTTTAGTGGACCAAAATCATGCATTGTGACTATTTACTGATAGCAGCAATCTATGTGATCTCCTAATTTTAAACCTAAGTAATCATAAGAATGCAGGTGCGTTTATAGTTGAATGGAGAGAAAATAGGTAGCTCAAACTTGCTTGTCTTAGCATTGTGGAAGTATAAAAAAAAAATCAATGGTGGAGAATTCACAGTTGAACAAAGGGAAAGAGAGAGGAGTGACTCCTTTGTTTCTAACTGCTCTAAAACTTCAACAAAACTGAAAGCTGAGATGGTCATTTTTCATAACAAAATCAAAGGCACAGTAGATGTTGTTGATGAGCTATATAGCAAATACAATGTCACTAGACACAAAGTGTTAGTCAATGGTTATATTTTACTTGATCCTGAACATGTGTGACATAAATAGTTTGATAGTTTATAAAGAAAATAACAAGTACAAAATATCATAGAGAAATTTTCTTTAGAGGATTGAGCTTGGAACTCAGATCATTTACAGCAGAGGAGGAGCAAAATATTCCTGCCCAGGGAACTATGAAAAAATATTGTAGAGCAGGCTGGTGAACTGACAGGTGAACAGGCAAGTGCAACATCACAAAGACCTACTACAACAGCAGGAAAATATACATACCATTAATGTAAGAGATACTTGTGCATGGGACATACAGTTTTCATGTGAATTGAGTACGTTGTTGAAGCAGAGATTATTTTGTCGTAGTTTTATTGACATTTTCATTATATTTCATATAGGAATATATTTCTAATGTTATCTTTTAGATTTTTTCAGGAAATGAACAATTAATATAAAAATATTTATTCTAAGCTCATGTTACATATTAATAATATAACAATTTATTTTATTACTATCTTATGTTCTTGCTAACTGTACATTGTAAAATATAAAATCCTCCTGACAAAACAGAAAGGCTGGCAAGATGTCAACTGTGTTCTACACACACACAAAAGCAAAAAAATACAGGAAGCAAAATACATGGGTTGTCTGTGTAAGTAATATGTGCTATTGAAGGTGCAGCTCTCATATGTAAAGACTGCTGTAGGTGTGATAATTGAAGTAAGGATTATTTTTGTTGTGGATTTTTATTGGTATTTTCACTGTAGTCCACATAGGAATTTGATTCTGTTGTTTTTAGACCTTGTAAACCCAAAATCAGTCAGTGTTGAAGATTTTGATGCTTTATTGTAAACAATAAATGTTAAAAATCTAAAATTGTACTTTTAAAATAATTTTTCTATTAAGTATTCATTCTTTATTAAACTCATACAATTTTAATATGTAAAATTATATTCATTTTGTAGAAGCCAAGGTTCCTGATACAGTTACATAAATGTAAAATCATCTCATCTTCACCTGTATTAAAAAGAATAAGTATTATTACATAAAATTATGTTAAATACAGCCCAGTGAATGATAAGCAAAAGTTGTGTCCAAGATTCTACTCTTAAAATGGAAAGTAAATTATTTTATTTTTCAGAAAAGTAGATAATTAGAAACAGAGAACTACCTTAGGCAAAATATGTTCTCAGCAATATACCCACAGAATTCCTAATTTTGAGCAAAATAACAGGGACAAATTGCTTATAGAACTCAGAAGTGATCAAACTAATTTAGTTTAAAGTTCTACCTTTTACAAACCTATTTAAAGATATGTATACAAAAGGTAATTGTCTCTGTTTTAGAAACAATAGTATGTTTTTCTGCAGAAAATTTTAGGAGGCAGGTGAATTGTTTCTGAACAAATCAAGTGGAAAGTGATCAGTTCATAATTTCTATTTGTCTACTAACCAAAAAACAGCATCAAATCACTAGAAATATTTTGAATAAAAGGAGAACAGAACATGCATTTCACCCCATTTAAACATTATATATCAGAGACTTATTATTAGCCTTATTATTACATTACAATGAAAGAACAGCTTTCAATGATTGTCAGACATATCCACAATTATCACTACAGCCAGCCCATAACCAATGACCTCAAACCTAGAGGCTTAAAAAAACAGATTTCTTTCTAGTGGAGAAAAATTTTAAGTAAAAGAAAAACGTTGAAAGGATAAATGAAGTCCTAAAGTCTGCCTGTGTCTTGGGTGACTATCAACCTGAATATTCAAGTTTGAAATAATGCCAAGCAAGTCATACTGTAGAGCTGAGACATCCAAACAATTGCTCTATATTTATTTGGGATCAAGGGCTAACCTCTTTGAATTGAAATAACCACATATTCTTGTACTCAATCAATTCATCCCTTTTGAATTAATAAATATAAAATAATTAAGAAAAATCTACAAGTTACTTAGCAGCCTTTTCAGCTTGAGGGGTGGGCCCCTGATGTTTTGTTCCAATATTTTAAGATAAAAATGAGAAGATCTACTAGAAAACTGTATAGAATTTTCAAAATTTTGGGCCTCTTTGTCTTATTTTGTAAAATTAGAAAAAGGAAATGTCTCCATTATAGATTAAAAAACAAACCCTCAACCTATACTTTTGTCTTATTGAGAGATTTAATTAGCTCTAATTATATTATGCAATAGGATTTTGTCTTGCTAAATTGTTTCCAGACAGTCTAAAATATGAATAGGTGTTATATTATGTCTTTTTATATTCTGCATTTTATTTTTGCATGATGCTTCACTAATCTCACTAAGATGTTTTGATTAACTAGTGGCCCCTGTAAAACGAAGAAACCTGTGAAGCTTTGGAAAGAAAACTATATATTTTTTGTTATTTATCATAAGCACATTGGCTAAAACACTAGGTTCTTTGTATTCCTATTGCTTGAGAAGCAAAAGAGAATACAGTGAATTTTATACTTGTTCTCACCTTTCAAGATTAGGAATTATTTTTATATGATATTCACAAAGGAAAGAAACATCATCTTCAGATGTCCAAGTGAAGTATTAAATGATCCTTTTGCCAAAAAGTAGTTATGAGCCTGGCAGACAATTATGCTCAGTGTAACAAGCTGGTATTAGAAACTGCATGAGTCCATGTATGCAAGACATCTATAGTTGTAAAGCTCATACTGATACAAAATAGAATACTGGTATGATAAGAAGATGTCAAATGGTTTTAAAGTTTCAGATAAGGTTACTGAACATGAAACTAGCGATCAGGTGTCTCTACGATACTATGCTCTTCAAATTTTGGCAATACATAGGGCAGATCTTATGAAAATGTTCCTGTTAAAACTGAAATAAATCAGAGACAAAGGAAACTTTATAAGATGATGTATATGTTTATTATTGATTGTAAAGATGAAATCAAGATTCCCTGTATATGTCCAAACTCATAAAATTATGTACATTAAAAAAGAAGTTATAAATAGTATACTAACTCATTTTCATTGTTTTACTCTTGGATCCTTTAGTTCATTCATTTCTTCTGATAATGCCCTGATACAAAAAGCAGCAAGCTTTTTGAAAAATAGCCTTTTAAAAAATAAATCTACAATTTTAAATTGGTGTTATTAAAGTGTCGGGGAGCAATAATACTAGAATGGATGCCTACGATATAATCAATAATGTTGTCTCTCTAATACAATTTGTGGTAACTCTTCTCTTCTACCCACCCTATAGAATAGTTTACATTACCATCAGGTACTAATGGAAAAATGAACTTGCAGAGAAGCTCCCTACTGATAATTACATACTGCATGTGCATGCCTCATGCTGAGGAAGTACTTCCCTCCTTGCCCAAACAAGAACACTTGGAACATGACATTGATCGTGATACTCAGATCTATAAATGATTGTCTCAGCCATGGGCTACATAAAATAAATTAAATTTTAAAGATCATAAAAAATAAAATCATGTACCTAAATATATGGCATGTTTCCTAACATAGTGAACGCTCATCATGTGAAAAATCTCATCCAGTTTATTGGGAAACTGAACTAAATATTTCCTGCTATGTAAGCCAGCAAGCTCAAAGTATTCCTTCTATGTTTTATGGTGAATATTCCCAATACAATACTTATGTACATGATACTCTGATGAAGGACAAGGAGAGGGGAAGAGAACACCTGACAGGTTTAGCTCAGTCCCAATAATCAGGCCTTAAGCAGTAGAGGCTAGCGGTAGCTTCACAAATTGTCTAGTAATTATTTTATAATGAGCACAATTTTTCTGTACAATAAAATTTTATTAATTCTAATATACCAAAAACACTATGGAGTCAAATGTCAGTGGTTCCTTTACATGGATAGGTCCTTAAAATATACTTCATTACATAACTTCAAGACAGTCAGTATTTGCTTTACCATATTAAGTATTCAGCGACAAGTGCATATCGACACTGATCTAGCAGTCTTTGAAGCATGTGAAACAATATGTCAAGATTCTCTTCAACTGGGGTCTTTCAAATTAAACATAAGGTAGAATTATCTTTATTTTTACAACTCTTTTCAAAGCTCTAAGCTATCAATACAATTTTTAGAATAAAATAGAGTATTATTTTCTACATGTGAAAACTAGATATGAGAATTGAAGACTTATGTGCTCAAGTTGTTGTAAAGTTTCAAATTTTACTATAATTTCTCTCTCTCTCTCTCTCTCTCTCTCTCTATATATATATATATATATATATATATATATATATATAATATATATATAGAATATATATATATATAGATATATTCTACCTGGGTGTAATGGAATGTGCTTGTAGCCCCAGCTTCTCATGAAAGGGAGACAGAAAGATCACTTGAGTCAAGATCAACCTTATCAAAATAAACCTAATTTTATAAACAATAACCAAATCTTAAAAGAATCATGTAGAAATACCAAATGGGTAGATGACTATGGAAATCCTCCTAGGACAATTCTGTAACTAATTTCTCTTAGCTATAATTTTGTCCAAATTCTGACTGATTCTTGACAAATAATAACAAAATCCTTTAATCAAAATAGAAGGATCCAATACAGTCACTGTCACAAAATAAGTTTTTTCAAACTTTCATTTCCTGTTTCAAAATATATACTGCTTCAATAGACTTAATTTCCAAATCTAAAAAATAAAATTAAGCTGCTTGAAATATCACCAAAACAGGTAGGTAAATAAAAAGTCCTTTATTTCTCCATAGTATCTCAAATTTTAGGCTCTCACATATAAAATTCAAATGATATAAGAAAAAATAAAATTTTGCTCTTACAATCATAAATATGAAAATTAATTTCATTATTTATCTTTTAAGGATTTGTTTCAGAAAGGAATTAAGAATAGCAGAAAAATGAGAGTGTCTTGGAAAAGAAGTGGTGGAGGGAAGAGGTATGAAGAAGGGAAGATTATTATAACTAACAGCCTCTCATCATGACTTCCTTTTACTTTTCTTCTTGCTGCTGGAAATCAAACATCTATACACTGCAGGAAAATAGGCCATCAGTGAGCTATACCCTAAGCTAAATACCATGTGTCTCTCAAATGCCAAGTTTATATTTCACTCAAGATCATCTCAGTGCACATATTATGCTGAAATGTGTGAAGCTTTTTCTTCCATAGGGTAATGATAACATCCTAAAAATTGTATTCCTTACAATTACATCTTTATGAAAGTTACTATATAGGTCCACACTTTGAGTGTATTCATACAGGAAGAAGTAAATATTAAACCAACAACAGACTTATACAAATTAATACAGAAGAACAATATTCAAGTTCTGAATGTTTGCATTGTTTCTTTCCTTGGTATTGGACTATGATTTTAATTATGAATTACTATACAAAGTTGTTTTCTTTGTGTTTTAACTAGAACAAATGGACTTAAACCTTAAGGGGCTGAAGTTAAATATCTATAAGGATCTTCTGACAGAAGAGTGTGCTAAGTCCTAAATGGCAGTTTGGAAAAATCTTTTCATCTTTGGACCTTTAGATTCATGTGAGGCAGCTTTGTCAACTACGCTTGCATTAAGATGGAGTAGCTGACATTTCTCAGAAGTTTTCAGCATGAATTTTTTCTGGTTTGATGATCACATAGATTGTTATTATAACCTCTTTATTGTCCTTCCTGTATTTTTACCCAACACAAACATCCCTACCTCCGCAAATTCTTAAATTTTCTCCTAAAGCAGTTTTTGAGTAAAAGGATAGTGTAATTCAATTATTTGAAATATGAACATTTTTATCATAAAAGAGTATATAGATTGCCAAATTATGTATGAATTGGAACTCTAGCTTTTCATTTCATAGTAACTGATTTCCAGAGGCATCTGAGTAATTTGTGTATGTAAACAAAGTTCCTTGCTGTGTATTCTACTTGATAAATATTTAAGAAAAACCTTTCAGGATGCTGAATTGAGCTGGGCCTATTTAATTTTATAGGTCTCATTTCTCATGAGATTTTCTATTTTGGAGTCAATTTTGGAGCCAATGATTTTGCCATTTTATTTAGGATTTTTGTAACCTTTTCATAAACCTTGGAAAAGAATCTTATTGGCTCAGTATTTTATTTTACACTGAGTACTAAAGATTTTTACCATGCAGTAGACTAAATACAATCCTTCAAACTACATTTCCTTTCAACAATAACAATAATTTCAAATATTATTTTACATGGTTTATGGTTAAGTGTAAACCACCTTTATGAAAGAATTCTTTGGTCTTACAAAGCAGTTGTGGTGGATGTTGCACTATTTCATATATTCTGTATAATTCTTCCTATGATTAAATGTTTATTTCTAGTCTAGATAAGTAATGTCTGTTCAATAGTTCTGCCTAAATCTAGAAGTTTGAGATAAATGTTTCTTTTTGCTTCTGAACTTTGATACAGCTGATACGCTTTATATTCTTCTCTGATCTTTTCCTCTTAAATATCCAATCATTCCTCTAGGTAGTATCTCTTCTTCTCCCTTTCATAATCCCCAAATGATTTTTTGTGTATTTCTATATAAAAACAACTTTCAGAAATCACATTGGTTCAATTTTGTCATTATTTCAATTTGGTAAGCTGCACTTACAGCTGATATGGACACAACACACTCAACTCTAAATGTTTCCAGCCTAAATTCTAAATGTTTTCAGCTTTATACTTTAAGTTTTGGCATTTTTGTCATAATTTGAAAAATGCATCCTAGTCTTTAATGTTATATTTCGTCTATATTCCTGCAATTTATTATATACTTATGTGCAAAATTATACCCAAATAACAAGGTAGAGATAATCACTGTAGACCCAATGGCATGCCAGTAGAAGGGGAAAATAAAGAATGGTATATCCCTTCCTCTTTTGTCTGCAAACCCTGTATGGCATCACCAAATACTGCTTTTCACACTATAATATTAGCTGGGGCCATGTAAAGTTGGGGAAAACTGCATGAGAGAAAGCTAAAGAAGACACAAAGCCAAAAATGTGAATCTACTATATCCCTGACCTTTTCTCCTGCCAGATTTCAACTCATATTTAATTAAACAACAAGTAAGTATACAATGAAGGGAAAATGTGAATGCTGACATAGCAGAGATGCCATCATGAGTGCAAGTGAGCCATTCCTTGGGGGTCAAGTGACTACACAGTAAAGTAAATTAAATCAATTTTTAGATAAGAGGCAAAGTTATCCTATCAAAGGTAAAGAGAGCTAATATCTTACTTAAATTCTAAGTGGATTCTATCACCATTGCTAAGTGTCTTTTTCCTTCTCTTCCTAATCTTCCAGTTACACTTCTGCCTTCTTATCCTTCTCTTTGAACAATCACTTAAACAAGTTAAGAATGCAGGTTACAAACACTATTTGAAACTTAATGATCATACTAAGACAAGTCATGAGCCATGCATAAGCTCACTTTTTTGTTTCTACAACAAAATATCTGACACATATTTTATGGATAAAAGAATTTCATTTAGTTCAGCAAGTTTAGAGACTGAAAATCATCTGTTTGATTTCTCAGGGTCTCATTTTGTAGTTCAAGCTGGACCTGAGCTCACTGTGTAGCCCAGACAAATGTGGAGCTCACAGCAATCCTCCTGCCTCTGCCTTCCAAGTGCTGGGATTACAGGTGCGAGCCACCACGCCGACACCGCGGTGTGTGGTTCTGATTACTGGTGGGTGTGAGCCTCCACATCGGCATTGTTGTATGTGGTTACTGGGGATGGAATCCCTGGCTTTTGTGCTTGCAAAGCAGGTGCTGGAACCACTGAGCTAAATCCTTGGCCCCATGTGTTTTACTTCTGATGGCACATTGCAGGAGCTCCTGTGAGAGAACTCAAGTAAAGAGACAAGAAGCCAGTTGCTCCTTTATAACAATTCATTGCCTTGACCATAAACTCAGGGTTCCTTGGAAGCCTTGTTAATCCCTTCCCAGGCATGCCTCTGGTGGTATAACTACTCCCCTCTGCTCTCCACCTCTTGAGGTTTCTGTCAGCTCTCATACCCTTCATTGCACTGGGGAGCACATCTCCAAGACATGCACCCTTCAGGAATGTACCCCATTAAAATCACAGCAGGCCTCATTTGGTCTTTCACAATTGCAGCCACCTCAACTCAAGTCTCAATGACCCTTTTATTGGATCACAATTTTTATTTTTTTATTCATCTTATTTTTCTTCCTCCCAAAAGAGCATACAAATACTTAGTTGACAATCCATATGTTGTTATCATACAATAAAATTTCTCATTATTATAGTTTCCTTTTGGATGTTCCCCCACAGCCTCATTTGGTCAGTGGTGGCTGAATCTGGAATGTGTGATGCTGAGAATAAGGACGTGCGATTACTAAACCACCACACTTGAGGAAGTAGTTTGGCACCACCCTCCTCCTGTAGTCTAGATGGCATGAAAGAGGCAGAAAGACGCAATAAAGCACTCTCAGTGCCTTTGCTCCCTTGTGTGCTCCACGTTGTTTCTCTTCTCTGATGCCTGTTGGCCATTCTTGTTTTAGAGACTGCTGACTACAGTCTGGAACTTACATGAACTGTAAGCAAAATCAAGCTCTTCCCATTTAACTGGGGGTTCAGAGATTTTGTCTTAGCAGTGAAAGAAAAGTAACTGACATATTCACATTTTTCAAAGAGCAGGAAAATATTTTCAAGTTATCCCACATGAATGTGTCTAGAACATCATACTCTTCCTTTATAGTTTACCACATGGAACATTATTATTGCTTTTCTATAAAGAATCTATAGAAATTTTTTTGTTAATTTTAGCACTCTATAAAAAGCTTGGATGCTCTGTAAACAAAGGCTGGTAAACATGAAATATTTTAGTCTCTAATATTTAGAGTTTAGATTAGTAAAAGCTACAGAAAAATAACTGAAACATTTAAACTAAAATTTTAAAACTTGAGTGTGATTGCATTCTATCTAAGAGATGAGGTGCAGAAAACTGATAAATATCCTTGACAAGAACCCAGAAAAGAGGCGTGGCCTGGAGCAACACAAGTGAGATGTGTTAGTGTGTAAATAGGCTGAAAATTTAGTCAGACACAAGCCTTTTCAAAGACACAATAGAAGAGCATGAGTGTATGGTGGAAAAGCAGTTCAAGGACAGAGGGAAAAGGAAAACTAGTAGAAAGGAAGCCTTGGTGAGAAGGAGTTGCAAAGCAAGTGCGCTGCACAGGCTCAGCCAACCCAACTGAGAGACACCCGAGAAGTGGCATTGCCAGTTGGGAGCCATCTCAGAACAGACTGGGAGATAGTGCAACACGTGAGGCATTTCCATAAAACAGTGGTTTCCTCGTGCTAATCAGTTGGGGACATTTTCAAAATTGAAGAAGCTTTTTCTCAAAGAAAATGTCAAAATGGAAGGCAGCAAGGGGAATGAGTGTTAACATATGAGCTTCCTGTGTGCTGATATTTCTATTCCTAACAAGCTGAAAATGATGGAAAATGGAAGATTTGAGACAAAATATTTATCTTCCAAGGTCTACAGCCTTGTTAAAAAGGTGAGAAAATCAAGTGGAAAAAATATATAAGTTTAGCTCCTAGAGCTTGTTTTTGTTGTTTAGAATAAGATTGAAGAATGTTATAGCCTAAAAGTTAATATAAGGCTATAAGCTAAAGGTTAATGATAAGAAAAAGAATTTTAATGTCTTCTGGTGTCCCTGAAGCACTCAGATGTGATAGAATTCAGAATAAAGACAGAAAAATGAGCAAAAAAGTTTTTATATGTGAGAAGATACTTTGTTAAGCAAACACATCTGCCTAAAAGGTACTACAAAGCTTTGATACTAATCAGTTTACTCCAATATAATTCATATGTGTATTTGAGGGACGAAAAAAGTGAGAAAGACTAAAAAGTAATTACAATTTTGTCTGTAAAATGGACTTCTAATCATTATTTTTTCTGTTGGTTAACAACACTTTAGGATGATGAAAACCTTGGTTTCATTTGAAAGATGAAGCAGAGCAGAGACAAAGATGGCGTTCACAAGATAGACAGCAATAATGAAATTAATAGAAATGATTCATATACATGGACCAAATGTTTTATTAACTAAAGAAAAGTAAAGTTATGATGCAGCTAGCTTGGTGACCAGTGTGGTACTGCAGTGTCACTCAGCACGTGCAAAAAAAAAGATACTGGTAAGTGTTTTCTAATTAAAACAAATACTAATGTAAAAGTTTTTTGTTTTATTTGCTCTCTAGTAATCTGAAATCTCATTGAAGAGACAGAATAACATTGAGGAGGTTGAATAACAAGTATTAAAATGAAATAATTTATCCATTAAACTCTATATTTGGCCCTAGGGAGAAAAAAATCAGTTAATTTTAGTGATATTCAAGGGTCCAGCACAGATTTGAAATGTGTGTCTATTTCCCGGAAACTAATAATTTACTTGAAAAAGTGGAATATATATTTATTTCAACTGCAAGTCTATTTCTGAAAAAAATAATAGATTTATCAGGAAAGTAAAGTGACATCTAGAGGCTCTTTGAATACCTTATGGGTATATGATCTTTAAAATTCATAGAGAGTGGCATCACTGGGAAAAGTAGAAGGTGGACTTCAACCTGACATAAGTTATACAAATTCGAATCTAAATCTTCTACATTGGAGTCTAAGAAGCTGTTTAACAGTGAAGATACTATTCCAGTTCTGCTCACTCTAAACTGTTGTGTTTTCATTCATGTGGCAGCACGGACACTGCTAGTGATTATGGACACTCAAAATTCTACGTGCCATTTAGAACCATCAGCATCCATTTGCAGCTGGCAAACCACTGCCATGTATGTCTGCAGCACATCTGAAATAATCTACATGCTATTTTGCTTCCATTAGACATTATGAAAGGAATCAAAAGTGTGAAATTATAACTTTGCCAATTTACTGAGAAACCCAATGTAAATATCTCATGTATCATTTACTGAATAGAACTAGTTAACATTTGATCAAGTATATTTATCAAAAGTACACTAAAGATTTTGAGGTACTTTTATTTGTATTGCTATAAAATAGTCTAAAATAGCTGTTTAAATATCTCCCGTAGGCCAAGATTATCACTAATGTTATATGATTTTTCATTTTGAAAAGCCAGAAAGTTACAAGTGATCTTTATGGTACATACAAGAAAACTAAGACTGCAATTTAGAAAGCTGTAGTGGTAGGCAGAATTCCACTGTGGTTACTCAAGAAGTCACAGCTGATGTTTTATATTCTCATGTTTTTGAGATCTTTTAAGAAGTTAGAATATGTAGAGCTTTCTACCCAAGATATAATCACAAACATTCCATAACTAAACACTTAAGTTTTCTTAACTCCTCACATGTGACAGTGTGATGCAGGCAACACGTGATTTCAGTTCTCTGATCACCTATAAATGCTAAAGTCCTTCACTTCTGACATGAGGAACTGAAGGTGTAAGTGAGTTCTGAAATATGCAGTAGATATTATGAAATACAAAGGAAATATTTAGGGGAAAAGTGGGATAGGGATAGTAAAGAAGGGAAAGAAAAAATTGAATGATAAAAAAGGAAGTAAAGCTTATATATGTATGGGGCAGGTGGCTGCAGGGGAACCAGGGGAATGGGAAAATGAGAATTAAGTTGTGTTATGTACTGGTATAGATTCTCAATGTCAACTGAGATAATGTGTAAATAAAATGTACCAATAAAATCAATTTTTTTAAAAAGATAAAAAATTAACCATTTTTACCTTCCAGATACTATTATCACTAATCAAAAAGATACATGGTGACAAATTGTTAGGTGGAGCCTTGTTTAAAATTTTTAATCATTTATTCAAAAATATATTACTCTGTCATATGGTAAATTTAGTGTAAATTTAGTGTTATTTCATTTATGTAAAGTTCAGACCTGAACTCAAAATAATACAATAAATACTATCTTTACCTAGAATGGACTAGGTATGTTAATGAAGATGGCAAAGCATTGGACATTATGAAATATTTGGGGTAAGGATGTCACGAAATAAAATCAAAGGGGAGTAAAAAATAAATAAAATGCTTCACTTGCTCATCCTACCACTTGTCATTCTGTCACTCCAGTTTCCTCTTCTTTTCAAGTACAGCACTGCTGGAGACATACTTACAATCATGAAGACCTGACCTTCCACACACAGATCCAACTCACCATAATCTACATCCTGTGTATTATAAGGATTAGTCTCTGCATCTTTTAAAAAGGCCCTCAAGACCCCAATTCAACTAAAGTTTGTTTCTCAGATAAGGCCTTCCTTTCTCCACCTCCCATCATTTCACATGGGTTCCTTCGATGATCATGTATTCTGAGTTCTGACTTTCACTTTATCCTCTATTTCAGTAACTCGATATATCCAGATCTCTGCATAAACTGTGTCCTTCTCTCTTTTGGCATGCAAAATGAAGGTGCCTCCTCATTACTATTAACTTGTCCTTTTTCTAAATTTATCTGTTTTATCAATATAGGTTTTTGATACATAGTACATTCATTTTTGGGAATTCATATATATATTTAGTGTTATATATTTATAACTATTTTTATATTTATATTTATTTATAACTATATTTTTAACTATTTTTAACTATATATATAGTTATTATTCAGATATATATTTACTTCCTCTTGTCCTTGTCCTTGTCCTTGACTGCTAAGGCGACTTGCTGCTACACTTTTATTTTCTCATTTAAGCAGTTGTCTGTTTCTCTGCAATGAAATATTTCACCTCTGTTTACACACTCTCAAATATTCTAACAGACAATATAATGACAAAGATATCTCCTTTCCAATCCTAGAACCTGCAAATGTCACCTTGCATTGGGAAAGGGATTTTGTATAAAAGGATTGTGAGATAAAAACAAAAACAAAATGTGTCTTGGGTTGTCTGTTGGGCCAGTATAATCACAAGAATCTTTAAGGAGGCAGAGGAGGTGCACAGAAAGAGATGTAACCACAGAAGCAAGTCTGAGAGACACTGTGCAAGAACTTGCTTTGTCTTTTCTAGCACTGAAGAGAAGGAAGGACCCACAGCCAGAGGACAGGGCAAGAAGGCAAATCTTCTCCAACCCTCCAGGAAGAAATGTACATCTAACACTACCTTGGATTTTACCTGCTAAGAACTGTTTTAGAAACCTAATCCACAAAATTCTTAGTAATATTTGAAGTCACTAAATATGTGGTAGTTTGCTACAGCTACAATACAAAATATCTGTTATGAGGATATTTGTGGACATTGTTTTCTTTATATATTATAACTAATATTGTAAGTCTGATTCCTTCTACATTTGAGTCTCAGATTTGCAACCTTTGTGAACTGCCTTCACTAATTCTGTTTTTGTTCCATCTTTATTTTTTTCTAGTATATGTTTTCCTCACACAATGATTACACTCTTTGGGAGTTGTGACATGTGCATAACACATCTTAATTCTTTTCAACCACTTCTTCACCTCTTTCTCCTTCCTTCCTCTTGCAAAAAAAAAAAAGCTTTATCTCTTTGTTTTCTCTTATCTAACTTTCGTCTTGCTCTTTACTTGTATTTAGAATTCTTATATAAGAGAAACCATATGATGTTGAAGCTTATGTGTCTAATTTGCTCACTTAACATTATAATCTTAAGGTGCATCTTTTTTCTTACAAGTAACACAAGTTTCTCCTTCTCTGTGGTAGAATAGTACTGCATAGAACATATTATGCTATATTTTCTTTACCCATTAATTTTGTACTTACTTTTAAATAATGTGAATTTTTATCCTCAGTGTTATGTTAAATCTGCCTTTAAGATCTTTTTACTAAGCTGATGGAGATCTTCCCCTATTTCTTTGGTGACTTCAGCATATCTTATTTTATTGACTTCCTTGTTTCTCTGATTTTTCACAAGCTGTTGATACTGTGGCCCAGCCTATTAAAGTGCAGCCTATTTATGTAATTCAAAAGGTGTGACTAACTTTGGTGGTTGGAAAGAAAAATGAAGGAAAAAAGGAAGAAAAAAAAAGAAAGAATGAAAGAAAGGAAGGAGGGAAGAAAGAAAGTAGGAAAGAATCCCTTGAGAAACACTGAGACAAGCAATTTGCGGTTACTCTTCCTATGACCTCTTCACTCTTTTGGATGCATGGAACTGCTTCTGACCCTCCATCCAGTTTACTACCTTTATCCCCCAGGCACTGGATCCTCTCAGATGCTTCTCATTTACAGTAAAACTTCTGGCTGAAAATGTGAACTGTGCAGAGTACAATCAGTTGTAGTTTGTAAATTTAATCATAGTTTGCTAAATTAGTTTTGTCTCTCTTTCAAAAGAGCTGAATCAAGGTAACCACATACAATACTGGGTGTGGAGACTCACACCCAGCAGCAACCAGTACCACATACCACAATGCCGGGCGTGGTGGCTCACGCCTGTCATCCCAGCACTCGGGAGGCAGAGGCAGGAGGATTGCTGTGATGTGAGTTTGAGGCTGAGCTCAGGGCCAGCCTGAACTACAAAGTGAGACCCTGTCTCAACCCCCCCCAAAAAAAGAGCTGAATCAATTAAGCAAAGTATGAAAAAGACATTTTTACTATCTTCATTTACTCTTTGTTTTATAAACCTACTATTGGGGAATTAAAAACTTAAAACAGTTCTAAATAATCTATGAGCCAGAAAAATAACTTGAACCTTTGAGTTAATCATGCACTCTGTATTCTATTAGCAAGTATATTGTCATGGAAAACTACATCTAAATATTATAAAGCAATGAGAAACATGCTACCCCTTAATGCCAAGTGAAACAGTTAAGTATTTAAAATGTATGAATACATATATTTAAAATAAGCCTAAATATACAAAATATAAGAAATTCTCCAAAATATTAGCAACTTCAATTTTCTTGTACAGTCATTTTTTTAATGTATGTGCATTACTTTAGTTCTAAAAGCACAGAGAGAATATTGCTTACTTTTGCTAGTTACTTTTCCATCATTGCTGAGACAAACTACCCAATACTCAAGTTAAAGGGAAGGGACTACTTAACTCACAGCTTGTACAGGTTTCAGTCCACAACTGGCTGACTCAGGCAGGTCAGCAGAGAGACTATAGTGACTATTGTGTTCATGTGAATGACAACAGCAAAAGCAACAACACTTTGAGAGTGCCTTTCTGCCCCTTTTATCTTATTGAGTGTTCCAGGTTAGGGCAGTGCCAAAAAATCACTCATGTGGTTTACTAATCATATCCCCTAATCCCAGCATCACACACTCCAGAGTAAACAGCTCAGAAAAAGCTTATGACCACATGAGATTGTGAGAAGACATATAAACACAAACCATAACAGTAACAAATGTGGAATCATAAAGGTCTCTTTCTGCCCCTGTTATCTTATCCAGACTACTTAGGACAGGTAGCAATCACACCCTGAATCCTAGTGTCTAGCCTTACACCATCAATCAATCAGCTTCACACATTCTAGATCCAGCTACCTCTGAAAATGCCCCTCTTATGACAGCAAGAGGCTTTGGGGCAACCTCTTAACATGAGCCATAACAGCTGTAAGACACACACAAAGATTCAGTGAAATCTACAATCAGGTAGATTGGTCACAGCTAGAAAATTCTGGTACCATTTCACCCTGGTTCCTGATATGCCAATTCTTTTATTTTGCAAGTTGAGAAGAAATTTTCAACCAATATCATGGTGCTCACCACACTATTTATGCTTTAGGAACTAAGCTGCATATGGAATTATGATTTAACACGAAGTTTAATTTTATGTATTTTTGAAGTTATGCTATATGCATGTTTATGAATAAGTAACCAAAAAATAAAATTTTTTTGCTTAATGATCTTAAAAATCCACCAATATGTACTAAAATCTGAGTTATTAAAGACTAATTTCTTCCCTCCTTCGCAGCCAGAAATGCATGTGGGTTTTGTTATTTCTTAAGAGCAGCATTTAAATTTCTTAAAAATCATCAAATAATTACTAAACATTAAGAATAAGTTTCAGGAAGGGCCTATTAAGGAAATTCAACAAAAGGCCTACTATCAACTCTAAAGTACCATGATAAATATGTGTTAAATAGCAATGACAGATGCTAGCACTTCTTAATATAATACAAAATGAGAATTTTGGGGATGCTTAATTTAATTTGTATTCTGGGGATATATTTTCATCTTCTAGTCAAAGAATGTACATTCCTGACTTATCACACATGAATTATGATAGAGAGAGTCTAGGATGTTTTTATTTATATTTCCATTTTTTTCCAAGATACATGCAACGATAACTTTGGAATGCTGACTATAATAACAAATCACTTGGAATGTTTGCCTTTTCAAGATAGCAAAATAAAAAATCCAATCTAAAAATTCCTGGAGATTTCTGAGATTATAGTGACACTAATATTTGAGACTGTAAGTCCTTACTTTTCCACACCTTCTTAAATTAATGTTTTTGACTCCTTTCCACATAAATACGGTGTTATCACAGTTCAAAAATTTAAGAGCCTGGAGATTTAGCTCAGTGGTTCTGGCCCCATCTTGCAAGCACAAGGTCTGGATTCAGTCCCCAGTAACAACATACAACAATGCCATAAATGGAAACTCACGCCTACCAGCAATCAGTACCACATACCACAGTGTCGAGCACAGTGGCTCATGCCTATAATCCCAGCACTTGAGAGAAAGAGGCAGGATTGCTGTGAGTTCCAGGCTCACCTGGGCTACATAGTGAGCTCACGGCCAGCCTAAAAGTACAAAGCAAGACCCTTTCTCAAAAATAAAAAAGAAATTAATTTGCTTCACAGTTCTGAAAAAAAATGGCCATTTTCTTATTCATAGAGGACAACTGCTACAGTCATGTTTATCATTTAATGCAGAGTTCTTGCACAAAAGGAGGTAGTGTGTCCCTAGTCACACTCACACACCAATAGGCCTCTCAGGCTCTTTTGTTCTGTTTCTGTTCTCTGGCTAACTGATGGTGACTCTTGGCTATTTCACCTTTCGAGGGGATTTTTCCCTCCTGTCTCCATTGTAAATGGTATTTTTAATTTAATGTAAATTTCCTTTGAAATTGTCTTTTCAATTCATTCCATTGTCGTGTGCTAGTTTTCATTTATAAGTAGGGATGCAGTCTATGGTTGATGGATTTCCTGCTACAAAACTGAGCATCAGAATTATCCAAAATTAATCCTTCTTAGCTCATTATAACTGTTGCATTGACTTCCTCAGTCAAACCTTCACTAGTGGATTTTACTGCTCTACTTCTCCAGGGCCGCTGTGAAGGCTGCAATGAGGTAGCTCACTGACTGTGTATAGCTTACATGTAAGTGATTTAAGTTTAAAGTGATTACAAAAAAGTGTAATTTTCCTAGTCACACTAGCCTCATTTGAACAGTCCAGTCACTTACTGTGGCTACTAGCTATCATCTGAAAGAGTACAGATACAGGAAAGTTGCATCATTGCATCAAGTTCTGTAGTACTCAAATAGTTTAGAGGAGCTCTTGTCCACACCCTCCATCTCTTATTTCCCTTCTCATAAGAAAAAGATCTTTTTATAAACTTTTATTTTACTCTTTGTGTTTTAAGTTTCTCATTTAAGATAAATCATGCAATATTTAACCTTGTACATGTGACTTTTTTTCATTTAAAGTTATTTTCTTCAGATGCATCCTCAATTTATCATAGATCCACTTATGTGCAAGTTGTTGATCAATACATTTTGTTGTAGGGTAGAAAAAAATTCAAAATGTCATATCTTTCCCTTCTCATAAGAAAGCTACTAATACAGGTCAGTAAATATAGTATAGGCAAGGCCATTGCCAGAATTTCTGGGTCCATAAAATGTGTGTAATTTTTAAAGTACTTAAAAAAACAAAATTACAAATATGTGAAATACTGATCATGTACTAGGAAAAAAAAGATCTTCATTTTGGAAAGAGTTTGTGTAAAACAGGTAGCCCTGAAGTTTAAGATTCATTAGTTTACTGTACAGTCACTTCTGAGTGTGGGATACACAGCAGCACAGCAGCAGGGGAGAGGAACCATGATTAGAAGGACAGGGCATGGCACTTTCCCACACGAAGGACTAGAAGGGAATTTGTTCTATTTTTTAAGTGACAGCTGATATAAATAATTCAGAGCAGCAATGAAGTTGTTTCCACACTTTTGTTGTTGTTATTGTTGTTGTTTTTGAGACAGGGTCTCACTTTGTAATTCAGGCTGGCCCCAAACTCACTATATAGCTCAGTGAGCCTGGAACTCACAGCAATCCTCCTACCTCTGCCCCCGGAGTGCTGGGATTACAGGCGTGAGTCACTACACCCAGCACTGTGGTATCTGATTACCGGGGACTGAACTCAGGACCTTGCAGGACTCAGATGCCCAGACCACCAAAGCTAAATCTCCAGCCCTGCCATACTTTATTTTTTCAACTTGTGTAGTATTTTAATAACCTGTATGATAAAAATATATTGGAAAAAATGTGTTTAAAAATAAATCTGACCATTCTTACTGAAGAAAGACACAAGCATACAAACACGTAAAGAAAAAGATAGGGATGATGATGATGATAAGGCTAATGGTGTACTGATAGTGATGAAAATTATGAAATTAATGAAACCTCTATTCTCTGAAAATTATCTAATCTCATGTCTTCGTATAGCAACGGAAAATAAATTAAGACATCTCATCTTTCTTCTTTACCATATAAAGTAATTTTCTCTTCATCTTGAAATGGAGAAGGCCAGTACATAGGATATTAACTTACTCTTTAGAGATGTAAATAGCACCTGTTAAAATGATAACTCCCCACAGCATCTTAGAAGACTATGGTTAGATTAGTTAAACCCTCTAAATGTATACAAGGGTATGACTTTGAAAAAACTGACATTATAAGAAAAAATAAATAATAATAGTTAATATTTAATGAATATTTAATATGTGCCAAATACAATTCCAATAGTATGTATATATGCTATACTATATATATATATATATATATACACACATATATATGTGTATATATACACAAATATATGTATACATACACATAATTTCATGTGTGCATATATCATTTAGTTTCCAAAATATTCTGATAAAATGCTTAATAAAGTGGTAAGAACTGAAATTTTAACTAGAGGCTCATGTTCCAAAGCACAATAAATCACTTCTCAGTCAGTAACAGAACCTCAGATGCTGTAATTTAGTACAATATCACCATGGAATTATATAGAATAAAAAGAATATGTTTACTATCTAGAAATTCTGTTTAAGTTATTCTGTTCCCTGAGTAAATGAATTATTGAATACATGAGTAGTCTCATTTACATAAGAACCAGAAATGTTCTATTTCCTGTAATCTCTAATATTCATAGAAGACAGGCTATTATTTACTATCCTCATGCCATTTACCTGGTGTGTTATGGTTTCAAATTATGACAGGAGTAGTGTAATTAAACTTCCTCTGTCTTCCAAAATTTCTTACAATCATTATTCACAAATGAAAATATCTTCCCTCCAAAATTAAAAGCATCATACCAAATATATGCGTACCCATGTTCCTAACAGCACAATGTATAATAGCTAAATTTGGGAAACAACCCAAATGCCCATCAATTGATGGATGGATAAAGATGTGGTTTTTTTTATTCAATGCAGTACTACCCAGCCATGAGAGAGACATTTATAGCTAAATGAATGCAGCTAGAGATCATACTCATAAGCAAAGTAAATCAGACACTTGTGTAAATATCATATTGTTTCTCTTGTATGCTAAAATGAAGGTGTATAATAAATACACAATAAATGATATATAATAAATCAAAATGTATAATAATGTGAAATAGAAAGAAAGAGTTCAGATTGGAGGGATCACTAAGGAGAGGGAAAAGGAAAAGGAAAAAGTAAGAAAACAAAGACAAAACAGAAACAAAGTTTTTTCCTAAATAAAGAGGGAAAAGGTTGAAGGAAGAGAAGGCAAATGGAAAAAAATAAAAAGTAAAATATATACAGGTACAAATTCCATATAATGAATGTGATCATTATGTATATCTAAACTGTACCAATAAACTTAATTACAAAAAATTTAAAAGTCTATAAATGTCAAGTGAGGCAACTGACAGCAGAATCCATGGGAGAGAAAAATAAATACAAGCATAGTAAGCATTTACTTGATCATTTAATTTGATCACACCCCTAAATATTTTGTGATTTATTCTCAAAATGATTTTTCAAGGTCATTTATCTCCTACTTATCTTTTTCCAATCTCACTTATGCTGTAATATGCTATCTATAAATCTTCCTTTATTAAATGAGCAATAAAGATAAATTAAATACCAATTTAGATATTTTACTGTATAGGCAAAGAGCTGACAAAAGTTTCACTGAGGACAAAGGTCAATCTAATTGAACAAAGTCAGATAGAGATTTTTTCCCTTTATACTGTGCACTGTTCTTTTAAAAACACAATGTCATATATACATATATATATAATTATTTTCATTTAGCAACAAAAGAGTCACATATATTTCCATTTTATTCATCAGAAGCAACTTACAAAGTACTCTTAAATGACATCAAGGAATAACTAAATGGAAATCAATTCAATGGAAACTATCAGCATATATTTTTCTGAAAAAATAATACAAATAGCAAATGTCACTTCAGACAACCTCCAAATTAGTTTCTCACTGATCCTTCAATCCATCTAGAAGAACCATAAATAATTGCCAAGGTATTTCTAAATAAACAACAATGAAAGACCAAACACACAGCCATTTTTCAAGATTATTATAAAACTACTCTTAGGAAAGTGGGTGGGTGTCATGAAAACATGACATTGATGAGAAAATAAATAAAAGAAACAAAACAGGGAGCTGTAGTAAAGTTTTGTGAATCCAGTTATCTACAGAAATTCAAATGTTTGAGGTGTTATTATATGTCAATGGGACTGATTCAAGGTATTATTTAAGAATCATGGCAGTTGCCTGTAATGAAAAATAAGCCTCAATCCTATATCAAACAATGCATAGTACATCGTCCATAATAGGAAAAATCAGGGTGTTACAAAGGCTGGTTTAAAAATGTTTTTCCTCAATCTATAATTTAGAAAATAAAATAGCTACAAAATTGAGCCCTATTTTACAAAAGTCAGGTTGGCAACTATTGAGAAATTTGATAATTTTCAATCAGGCAAGAACAAAGAAGAAATGGAAATTCTCAAACCCTGGTAGGAACACAAATGAGTAGGTTAAGAACAATTCAGAGTTATGTAAATTCAGAATGCATAAGTTCTGTCTATGATTCCATTCCTAATACACTATTGTGAAGCATGTCTACATATGAACACAAATGTATATGATGCACTCTTTGGAACATTATGACTGACAGTGAAACAAGAAAAACAAGGTGTCATTTGTTTTCTTCCATTTTGCAAACAGATTGTTTCTCTTAAGCAAGGGCTCTATTCGTAAGTATCTATAACTTTTTTATTGTAGCAGTCACTCCACCATATGGTGCTAATATAGTTTCCATCTTATTGATACTGAAACCAAGACTGAGAAGTTAGGGGACTTCCCCAAGTTCCCACAGCAGTAAGTTATAAATTCAGATGGTGTAAGTGTCTCCAAAGTTTATATACTTTTAAGAACAACAATACACTGCTTTTCACGTGTTAGAAAATTGCATCATATTAATAAAAAGCAGTATATATTTGAAGAATAAATCTTGAAAACCATGAGAGGAAAAAGCAAGTTGTTGAACAGTATATATAATTTCTCAGCTTCTCTGCAAACTTCAAAAAGTTTTAGATGAATAATACATTTTTTCAATCATGTTTGTATTCAAATGTGTAACTAGAATAATTTATATAAAATTCATGAATAACTATTTATAAGAAGATAAGAATGGATATAAAATTAGAGATGGTAGACTATGTGGCTTTCAAGTTTATATTTAATGTTGAATTAAAGAAAAATCCTTAATGAAATGTGTGCATGTGTTTGAAAGCTCCATGTCACTAGTCCATATTGAAATGCGGAGAACTTGTAATTTGTCAAAACACACAATTAACAAATAGGAGAAGTAGAAATCATACTCATACTGTGAGTATATAGGTGTTTCCCATTTTTAATTTTGGTTAACTAAATATTTGCTACATAGACATAAACCATACAAAAGTAATCAGAAAAAGAAGTTTATTATAAATAAATGTAATCTGTCTACCTCAAAAATCTTCAATATAATTAACTGGTCTATTAACCTACACAGCAATTTTTACTGAACAATTGTGTTTCACCAGTTATTACTCTTAAGTAGAAGTTAGTTGAGCTTCTGGTGAAGAATGAACTCATGATTTCTGGCTTACTAAGGCAGGGCTCTAACCACAGCCTGTAAGGGAGGTTGGAAAGCTGGCAATTGTTCATTATCTGAGCTTCTGAGGAAAAAAAAATCTATAAATCTAACAAAAACTTATCTTTACACATATCTTTCTTTTTAATTGTATAATAATAGTATCATAGCATCATAAGGGTTTTTATTCTCTATAATTACATAATAATCATGAGGGTTCATTTTGAACTCTCCAGAGAAAAGAAGAAAAATCCACTGGGAAGATGATGAGAGAGATTAGACCAAATGATCTTGATAAATTTTCTATTGTAATTTTAAACAAAACCCTAGACACCATCTGACTAATTGCAGATATTTCTGGAAAGCTTGAAGGTCTCCAAATAATTAGGTTGAGAAGAGGGAGGAAAAACAGTTAGGAAGTTGATGTCTCCCTGGACACTGTCAGTAACTGGCAACTGGTCAGTAGACCGTAGTGGTGCTGATATGTGAGCACCAGGCAGCCCATCATGGAAACTAATTTGGTTGCAGAAGTAATGTCATGTCTGTTTAATTTAGAGAAGCATTTTGGTCATGAGAAGCCTTCCAAAGCGACAGTTCACAGGGAGAGGGAAGAGGAAACTTGAAATTAAATTTAAAATGCATTTGCTATGAGCTGAATAAACAACAATTTTATGTGCAGTAACCAAAATGCTCTGTCATTCTTCATCAGAAACCGTTACATTCAAATTCCTTTGCTAAGGAATATAAAAGTGTCCAGGGGAATGGTAAATCTTTGTTTGCCTCATTAAGCCTGAACAAAACAAAACAGAACCAAAGTTGATAAAGGCATCCTAGGAAGATGTGGCTACCATTACAATTTTCATCCCCAAAAGCAAATAGAATCTAGTGAAGAAACGTTAATAGAAATGTTTTTAAATTTAAGAAAATATAATGATGCAACAATGTAAGGATCTATAGAAAGCAAGCTATGCATCGGGTATAAGATTTAAGGTAAAGAAAATAGTTCTCCCTCACAATGTCATTTCTTTGAAATTCCAAATTTCTTCCACAAATACATATAATATATATTATAAAATATATAAAATATATATTTTATATAATAATATAATTATAAATATATAATTATAATAAAATATATAATTTTATACATTATAATCTTATTATTATAATTATAATATATTATATAATTATAATTGTGATGAAATATGTAATTATAAGGTGTATAATATATTATATGATATACATTATTTTATAATAATATGTATTATATATTATATATTACATATTCTCATATATAATATATTTGTGATATATATAATACTTCTGATTGAAATATTTATACCAACTGTTGCAAAAGCCACAGGAGAATAATAGAGAGATCTGTTTTTTTAAGACCAAAGTTTCTGATATATACTGTGGCCTACTATCTAGATTTTTAAAATATTTTCAAATTCATGTTTATGAATTATCTACTGATATGACAAACTGCCACAAATTTGTTGGCTGAAAATAACAAAAATTTATTCTCTCACAGTTCGGCAGACCAGACCTTTAAAATCACTATATGAGCAGGGCCAGCCCCCATGTAAAGACACAGAAAGAATTCTAGTTTGCATTTTCCCATCTCTTTTCGATGCTTCCAAAATTGGGCAAACCTTGATGTGCTTTGGTTTATGGCTACATCACTCGAGTATCCGCCTCCCTTGCAGCATGGCCTTCTTCCCTCCAAATGTTTCTGAATCTTCCTTTACTTGTTTAAGAATTTAGGGTCCACTCTAATTTAATATGACCTTTCTTAACTTGATTACATCTGCAAAGACCATACATCTAAATTAAGCTACATCTAAATAAGGTATCAAGGGTTAGAATTTGAACAGATCTCTTTGAGGGGATGCAAGTCATTGCATTACAAAGATTAAATGTATACCTGATCCTTTAAACCTGGAAGGTTCGAACAAATGGGAAGAAACAATTTTCAGGATAAAAACAATGTAGTGAATGCTGATGTGTTTACCTACAACAAATGTAAAGATGGACATATACACAAGGTCAGACAGCAAGGTCCTAGCAGGTACCCTATCAAGGGGAGTGGCAGTGAGTAACAAGAAGGAGACCCAAAGTATCTCTCCTTCTTCACTTTCCTTAGTAACAGCATCAATAGGACATGTCCTTGAATCCTCCTCCTGTCTCTGGAACTCCTTTTTGCCCTCGGCCATTCTAGTATTTACTGTTTTAAAATCCTCCTCATATCCATAGCTGGTACAACAAGAAAGCTCACAGTCCTTCCCCTATCCACAGGAAGCAATTGTGCCACTCACTTCTACTCATTTAGACTCAAAACCATGTGATCCCACCATGCGGCATTTTAGGAAGCCAAAGTAGAGCTGGTGTGGAGAAAGGACAACCAAGCTATCTGCTTTAAAGAATAGGGTGAAATTTGTTCTTCCTCACCTTGTGTCATAGTTACATAAAGAAAATGACACTGAGGGCTGCTTTGCCTTCTTGGACTGTTCTAAGCCTTGGGACCACTGGAAGCCTACAAAGAACAATAATCACATGAGCCGAGAGTTCCACGGGGCTTCATGGTGCTTGTAAACTTACTAGGTTCTCACCGAGAAGTTTTAGTCCATTAAGCAATTTAAAGTGGATGTTGTATTGGCCTATTTCACAGGAAATAAACTGAAGAACAAGGAAGTTACACCAACTAAAAAGTCAAGATTTGAACAAGGATTTTAACTCAAATCCTTCAGTTTAGCTTTAGAGTTCTTGAGCTCTTCTAAACAGCATTTCTTCCAGAAATACTTTCAGTCCTTATTTTTCTTAAAGAAATAGTGCAAAAGAAACTCTTCTAGTTATATGCTATACTACAACATCAATTTTTCCTTGTAAGCTAATAAACACAAGTGAGTTTGTATAGATTTCTTGTGATATGTCCTTATTCAGGAAATCTCTTAGAACACGCCACAGTAGCTAAAGTTCAGTATTACTATCTCTAGATTTTTAAAATATTTTACATGAAAGAAAGTTTATGGGTTCCTTCAAACCTGTTGCAAATACCTGAGCTCAATTCTGCTTCAGTCGAGGCAATTTATTTGCATTTCCCACAAAGCCCTGTTATTAGAGACAAAAATGTACATCACTTCCTTTACAATCATTTCGGCCTTCTTGGATAACACCTATTAGATTCCCAAACTATGTCTACAGTGATTCTCTCACAAGGGTTTATTTGCTGATTGCTCCTGTAGCCCCTAGACTGAATATAATTTTCTCTTCTGTTAATCTCTTTAGCATCTACAGTAGTGGACATTCTTTTCAACCACAGTTCCATTCAAACATTTCTTATTCCTTCCAGAAGGTGGAAAATGATTCAAGTTACTATACCAAAAAAATCTGAATACTCAGACAACTCTAACCACTTCTGGCTTGAGGGCTCTGTGGTAATCTTTTGGGTTCTATAATGGCATATGACAATTTCAGAAATCAAAGGTTACTGGAGACTTTCTGGGGCTTCTTCTGTGAATGCTTTTGGAACTGGCATCTGTTACTTTTTTCTGAATGTCGCAAAGCAAAGAAGTGAACCCTAGAGCTAATATAACATCTCACTGCCAAGCTGAAGTTAGAACTGAGCTACAGAAGAGAACAGGACAGGAAAAAATTAATAAATAGGTTAAATCACCCTTGAAGCTACTCAATTTTGGACGTCTTATTTTTCTTTTATTTTCATTGGTGTGCATATGAGTGAATATCTCCACCAACTGTCTTTTGTATACCACTCTAAAACTTCTTTTCAAATTGTTAATCACTCAACTACAAACTCCTGGGATCAGGAATTATGATTTTAGTCTTTATATTCCCAGAATCTAATTTAAACTGCAATGATAGGCATTTCAATTTTTTATATTTGTACCAACCTAAAAGCGAACAGGTAAATACATGAAATTACTCCTAACTATTCGATAAAGAAGAGTAATTATAATGTATTTTGCATGAAAATTATAGGTAGATTGTAAGAGAGGGAGATAAATTAAATAATTTTTAGTATAGAGGTTTAAAAATATTGCTGCTCTTCTACTTTATCCATGGAAAATTAGACTTTCATAGGAGAAAGTTTTTCTAAGAGCATGTTAATAAGCACTTAGGTTAGTTGTACTTCTGGGCATGTTTGTTTCTCAAAAAAACTAAAATTAGAAATTCCATTTCACCTAGCTATTCCCTTTCTAGATATCTTCCCCCCCAAATTTAAAGACACTGTACAGTGATGCATACATATCCATGTTTATGAATGTATAAATCATAATAGCTAAATCCTGAAAATAGCCTATATGTTAATCAACACATGAATAGATATAGAAAATGTGGCACTTATAATCAACGGAGTACTACTCTGCCATAAATAAGGAGAATAGTGAGTCAGTTGTAGAAAAATATGTGCACCTTGGGACCATAATGTTAAGTAAAATAAATCAGATACACAATCTTAAATATTACATGATTTATCATGTAGAATAAACCCAAAATATAAACAAAGAGTAAAATAGAACATAGATAATAAGAAACAAGGAGGAAAACTTTTGTAAAAGTGAAGGAGAATAATAGATGGAAAGAGGAGAGGAGGAGGGAAGGAGAGCTAAAAGGATCAAGATGTCATTCTATAGTGCAAGCAGGTGCTAGTAAAACCAACAAGAAATAACAGACAAACTCCACCTCATGAGCTTGCACTGCAAAGGTGTAAGCTTGCACAGATGGGAGGAACTGTGATCTATTTTCTCCATGAGAGCTACAGTGGCTACATTACTACTACACTCTAGCTCTACCCAACCATTCCCACTCCTCCTTAATCTGCTCCACCCGCTTTTATTTCAACAAAGACTTAAAATCGTTGCTTTCTTATACATTATTTTTATCTATCACTGTTCTTTCTTCTCCTTTAAATGTGACTTGTTCATGCTTGTATTTGTCAATTTATCACCTCCTTGCTTTTTAAAAAAATATATATTTATTGGTACACTATGAATACATATCATCATCGCATTCAACATTGAGTTTGTACCAGAATATGACATGACTTGATTCTCATTTTTCCCCTTTACCTCCACTCTGCAACCTTCCACCCCCTATATAACCTTTGTTTCCTTTTTTCTTTGTTACTATCACATTCTTTTTCCCCTCATTGTTTACTCCTAAATGCTTTTCCCTTTTAAATATTTTCTATTTCACAATATCAACTATACATACTACAACTCATTTACAACTTCATTTTCTCATACCAGAGAAAAGTTATGATATTTACACAACTGTGACTTATTTATTTAACTTATGAAGATGTCCTCAAAGTACATCCATATGGGTATGAATGAGTCAATCTTCTCATTTTTAATGGCAGCGTAATACTCCATTCTATAAAAGAACCACATCTTCTTTATCCAGTCTCCAGTTGATGGACATTTGGGTTGTTTGCAAGATTTAGCAATCATGAGCTCATACAACCTCTGTGAAAATCAGTGCGGAGATTCCTCAAAAAGCTAAGATTGGAGGTCCCATTTGACCTGGCCATCGCTCTGCTAGGTATATATACAAAAGAATGAAAAGATTCATATCACAGCGATATATGTGCACTTATGTTTACAGCAGCTCAGTTTGTGATTGCTAAGTCTTGGAAACTTCCTTGCTTCTTTAGGTTATCCACCAGGGAATCAAGCAAAAAGTTTTATTAGAGCACAGTCAAGTTGGAACCAAGAAACACAAAGTTAGTGCAAATGTACATCCTGAGGAGAGGTGGGTTTGGGTGTTAATAATTAGCAAGAAGTATCTAATGCAGTTTACCAGCCCTGGAAATAAGCAGAATGAAGGTGAGTCCAGCCCTCAGAAAAGGGTACAATTTTGGGGTATTCTGAGGTTTTCAAATTCTACTGGTAAATCCAAGCTAGGAGACAAACCAGCCAAACCAGCACTCCTCAAACCTTGTAACATGTTGTCAGACTCTGAAAGCTATCTTCCCTGGTGATTCACCCCCTCAATAGGGTTTGCCTGGCAACTTTCCCTTCACCCCAAATCTCTAACACTCAGAATGGATATTTTCCTCTCTTTTTAACCATTCTGCTGCCATT
>PVIR01015844.1:0-38096 GCA_004026965.1 Petromus typicus
TTGACTAGAAATCACTGCTTAGAATGACTTTTGAACTGAGGTTTCTCCTGCCCAACAGGTTCTGTGTGCACTGATAAACTTGCTTGTGTTTCTCTCATTAACCTTCTATTAACTGTAAATTTATAATGATTGGGAAAAACAAGTATATTTCTTCCCTGCATTGTGCATACTTTGTATGACCTAGTGGACAACCTCACCTCTAACTGCTGATGATGACACTTCTTTTCCTGACACTTCTGCCATCTCTGGTTTTGCCTTAGGATTCAGCTGGACTCTGGCGAGAGAGAGAGAGAGAGAGAGAGAGAGAGAGAGATTGCCTTTAGGAATCTATATGGGGAAAACATGATGAGTTTGTGTTACACTGGGAAAGAATTCAGGCAGATATTACACTCGTGATGAAAGAGAAGGAGCTTCTCTATCAGGAGAGGCCAGGGTGAATCCTGGACGTGATGTCCTTAGTAACAGCCCACTTCTCTCTCTCTTTCTTTTTTTTTTTCTTTTTCTTTTTTTTTTTTTTGAGACAGGGTCTCACTTTGTAGTTCAGGCTGGTCCGGAGCTCAGCCTCCAACTCACATCACAGCAATCCTCCTGCCTCTGCCTCCCTAGTGCTGGGATTACAGCCGTGAGCCACCACGCCCGGCACTGTGGTATGTGGTACTGGTTGCTGCTGGGCATGAGTCTCCACTCACAGGATTGTATGTGTTTACTGGGGATGAAACCCGGGCCCTTGAGTTTGCAAGACAGGTGCTGGAACCACTGAGCTAAATCCCCAGCCCAGCCTATTTCTTTTCTGGAGAAGCTCAACCACAGTCCACCCAGATTGGAAAAGTCAGTCTCTTTTTAAGGGATCCTACAGGATCAGCCATCATAGAAAGCAGACATTTGATTACCTTAAGAAACCCCCAGTGTCATTCACATATTTGTTGAAAGACCTTATATGGGAAATAACTCAGAAAATCAAGTTGTAGATTCAGATCAGCAGGTTTGTAAAAAGGAATTCTCTTTCTCTACTCCACCCTGTTGAGGCAAGGTAAGCATCTGAAGGAGTTAATCTTAATTGTATGAGTAAATATAATTTTATTTTGGGACAAGTACTTAAATCCATTTTCTATATTTAATATGTTACTTTTATTATTTTAAAATTAAAATTATTATAAAAATATGGTTTTTAGACTTAAAACTAATCCTTTTCACTATGTGTTGGAAGTGGAGGGTGTATGAAGGGTGTTTGTGTCTGTGCCTGACTGTAAGACTCGCAGTGTGACTCTCACCCCTACTGTAAATATTTCTTTCTAATACATCAAGTATAGCATTATAGCATTTATAGGGCAGAGGCTGATTTCTTCACTCTCACAGTGGAGAAGCATTCTGCTTTGCATATGGCTATTTACATATGCTCTCAATAGGTCTATATCTGCCTCTGAAACTGTCTCCCTGGGAAGCAAGCAATGCTCCTTACATATTTTTCCAGAGACTTTCTTGTCTATATAAGTGAACACAAGCACATGTGGACATACCCACACACACGTACACACGCACCCCAACTAAAATAAAATAAAACAGGGGCCAAAAATAAAGTGTACCTCACTGTACACTCCTGGAAGTGACCTACCCACCGTGCTCGTCAGCTTTTCCTTGGCCCTGGAAGTTCTGTCTTCGCATCGGGATTCTCATCTTTACCATTTTCTTCTTCCTTCCTCTTCCTGTGGACATACCTGTTTATTTCTGATGCCCGGACATGTGCCTCTTCTTCATCTTAGCTCTTTTCCAATTTAATATCAGATGACAGTGCACACTTTGAAGACAGAAGCGGGTGTGTAGCACAGTTGGGGAGGCAGAGGTCTGACCCCCGCCTGGGAAGTGGCCGTCGTGCTCCTTTCCGAGTTGTGATCTGCGGCTCACAGATGGGGCAAGACAGGGACCCCACAAGGAGGGGACCCGGTGGCCTCTCAGGCTGTGTGAGCTCCAGGGCTTCCTCTTCCCTCGCCCTGGTCCGCAGCCCAGCACATCCTAGAGCCCCCAGGGCCTTTGAACAATCTCCTCTTTTCCCCTTTGGAAAAGGTATTTCATCCCAGTAAAAAGGAATCTGAAGTGGAAAAGCAACTGCTGAGCTCTCAGCCTGTTATTAATTTGTGGTATTTTTAGAGGCAGCACAAATCACAGCTACAACTTTTTTCAAAAAGTCTTTTACCCTCCTCTCCCACCACTGCTCCTTTTAGTCAGAATTAAACACCGCTTCTACCATCAGTGACTGAATTCTGCTCCATGACTGAATCACAGGCTGGCCTGAGGAGGAAGAGGCCGTGGTGATAATGTAGTCTGGCCTTTCAATTTACAGGCCAACGTGTTTCTCAGCAATCTCATTTGAGACTTTCAGGCCTCAATGTCACTGTCAAGAAACACTTGTGTTTTTTTTTAAAGAAAAAGCCCCATGGACAAGGTCATCTGGCTCTCTCTGCTGATGTTTGTCACACGGCTGCAAATATGGTGACTCATAGTCACAGGTTGGAATCAGCCTACTTGCTATCATTTATTAAAAGTGAGTTCCCACCACAGGGAGGGCTGCTGCCTCCCATCAGTCACATCCTGGAGCCAGGCACGGATGCAATAATCTTTAGTGACACAGTCTCAGATACAGTCTGGCTGGCTGTTTTTGTTGTTTTATTTTGCTTGTTTGTTTTGATTTACAATAGATTTTTTGCTGATGTTTCCAGCCTTGAATGAGGTGCAGAGCCATTGGCACTGGAAACAAATGTGAATTCTCCCCCCACTCAACCCCGGAAAAGGGCCAGACGCCTTACAGCAGTGTGGAGAAGCCCTGGGTGACAGGCAGGGAGTGGTGTCCGAGCAGGCCTATCTGGTCCTTTCTCTGGTGACATCAGTGAGGTAGATGGTGATTTAACACCTACCTCCTGTATTCACTCAGAGCCTAATTTTGCTTTTGTATGGTGTATTACAGTGTGCCTTCCATTTGTGACTTAGGGAGTACACAGCCTGTGCTATCTAACCCTAACATTATTGACTTCTCTCCTTTCAAAAAGATTCAAACAGTGTAAATCTATACCTAAACAATATAGAGGCGTTGGAGTGATCTATTCCCCACCAGTGCCCCTTAGACCAAAGCTAGGCTTTCAAGACAATGCCACTGAAAAGTAAAACCCATGAAAAACAAGCGTTCTGTGACATGTAAAAAATAGACCACCAATGCATAACAACTTCAACACACTCAAAATTTATCTCTCACTCTTAACACTGGACAATAAATAGAACAGCTCAGCCAGGTGACCTCCCAGGAGTGTTATCCTCTGACTCGGGACTTCCAGGAATACCCTGAGGTCACTTCCTCTCTCTCTAGTGGGAAGGAGAAAAGCATGGAGGAGAGTTGCAATACTTCCGCACACATTCCAGCTCTCCAAGGTCGAGTGGCAAGGAAGCATGGGAAACACATGTGACTCTGTACCGTGGTGGAGGAGCTGGACTTTTGCTTGACATGTTGCTGTCTTTCTTTTATAATATTTTATATATCACCTTGTGAAACCATAAAGATGAGGCATTGTACTATGTATCTATATACTTTCTAACTTAATTTTCACAGGTAACCAACCATTTGTTGTAGATATCATCAATATATTTTATAGGTAAGATATTGAGATTAAGAAATTGAATTACTTGGTCAAGGTCAGATAACAAGCAAATTTTGGAACTGGGAGTTGAATTTGTTCTACCTGATTTTAAAACTCATGCCCTGCTTTCCTGTGGTACTGGCATATTTGAGACTTTCTGACTAAAATAGAAGATAAGGACAGTGTTGCCACTGATTTTTCTCAGTTTCCTTTATGGCAGCTTCAAGGAGAAAGCCCAGAATTCCAAGCCACTGGCATGATTTTCACACCATCCTCTACCGCTCTGCCTTCATTATCTAGAATCTGGAATAGCTCGGTCATTCCTAGTGACGTGATTATCATTCACATGAAGGGAATTCAGCACAAACATTTCCTCTCGGCATAGATACCTTTTCTTTTCTTCCCCACCCCAGTCACAAGGATGGAACCCAGGACCTCACACATGCTAAGCAAGTGGCCTACCACAGAGCTACATCCCAGCCCTATTTATTTATTCATTTACTTGAGCCAGGGCCTTTGCACTGAGCTTTTCCCTATCCCTTTTCAAATTTTTTCTTCTTCCTTTTTCAAAGATAGGGTTTCACGAAGTCTCTAAGTTTCCCAGAGTGGACTTGAACTTCCGTTTACCTGATCAGTGTCACAGGGTATTTGGGTTACAAGCCTGAGCTACCCCAGTACTTCACAAAGTCTTACTAAGTTTCCTAGGCTGATCTCAAAATTTCCACCTCACTAGCACTGTGCTATTGTGCCCGGCTAGAATCCCCTTCCTCAATGCCTGGTCTACTGCTCCACGAGCACCCACAACTCAACAGGTCCCCAAGTGAAGGCACTGAGTTCACACCCACGACCTGTTCATTCCTCAGGTTCATTCGTCAGTGTCTGTCTGGCCTTGATCATCTTCCCAACGTGTGGGTGCCTGACATTTATTTTTCCATTACTGCTTACCTCTTAAAGATTTCATATATTCACAGCTATTTTGCATGTTTTCTAGACAGTCCAAATGTCATCACTGTTGCCTCTAAGGGACTATTTCGAGATGGTGATGCTGATTAGCTCAAGAAAATACCCTCCATGTGCCTCTTCTCTTTTCACTTTCTGTTTGACACTGAAGAAGCAGGGAGAACTTCCACCCCTCATTTATTTTTGGGTGCTGGGGCTTGGCCAGAAGCGTGTTGTGCGCTCATGGGAACGCATGTGCTTTGTAAGATGCGCATGTGAACACTACGCATACCTTTTACAGTCACAAATCTCTCTGTCCACCCTATTATTCTGGGACCTGTTTTCTTCTCTCCATCTCTTTTCCGTTTTGATGAAGCAAAGAGTCTAACAAAGCAGAATCTCTTCTCCAGATGGGCACTCCAGTTGCTCTTGGGACAATGCCACCTGTCCCTAGGAAGCTCAGCCTGTGAACTTGGGGGCCTCAACTGGTTCCTTTCCCTCGCTACATCTTACAGATGTAAGCATCTAGTTAGAAGGAACCTAACCGATAAATTATATTGATTATTAAATTTAAAAATAAAACATAAGCAATAATACATTTTAGAATCAAGAATACTGTAAAGGGGCCGGAGAGTTAGCTCAGTGGTTCCGGCACCTGCCTTGCAAGTGTAATGGCCCAGGTTTAATCCCCGGTAACCACATACAGCAGTGTGGGACAGGAGACTCACTCCCATCAGCAATCAGAACTATACAGCACAGTGCCAGGCCTGGTGGATCACACCTGTAATCCCAGCACTCAGGAGGCAGGGGCGGAAGGATTGCTGTGAATTCAAGGCTGAGCTCAGGACCAGCCTGAACTACAAAGTGAGACCCTGTTTCAAAAAAAGAAAGAAAGAGAAAAAAGAATTATGTGAAAACAGAAATTGAAGATCAAAGAATTTAAATTCTTATTTTCTGCTTTTATTCACTTGTCAAGAAATATGAAAGAAAATATAGCTGTTTTGTTTTTCTTCTTGTATCTCTTTCACTGTTACTGACCTTTATCAAATATCTTATAAAATATGATACATTTATGTTACAGATGGAGGAACTGACTCCAAAGAAAATAATTACTTAAATGAGCAAGATTTTTATCCCTCCTCATTGTTACAGCTGAACTCAAAGACCTATGCCAAAAGCTGGTACAATTCTTGATACAAAGTAGGGCTCAGTAAAGGAACGAAGGAAGCTATAAAGTTATTAAAGTGATGATCTCCTCCAGCCTGTGGCAGTACACTTCAGGATCAGCCAGGGAGCAGTGGGGTGACAACCTCAAAGGCTCAGTGCTGCAAAACACACATCTGTTTTTTCTCCTCACCGGCCACCTGCGGTACTCTGGATGCTGAATGTCCCCAAGGCCCACATATGAAAGGCTTGGTTTCCTGGTACTCCTGGGAGGTGGTGGAGCCTGTAAGAGTGGGTCTCAGGGGAGGTGTGAGCATGAGATCTCAGAGGGAGGTGTCCCCTGGCAGGGACCTGCAGGACTCTAGTCCTCTCTTCCTCCACTCTGCCTTGCACTTCCTGGCCACGAGAAATGACACCAGTGCTGTACCACCCATTTCTATTTTGATGTGCTGCCTTGGCCCAGGTCAAAAAGCAATAACCCCGCCTGACCATGGACTAGAGACTGTGAAACTATAGCCAAAACAAACCTTTCTCTTTTTAAGGTTCATGTCCTAGGTACTTTTTTATAGTGGTGCAAATCTGAATAAATCAGCATCTATCATATATCGTTCGGGGACTCCACCCAGCACATCACACCTGCTCCAAGACAGGAGGCCGATAGCCATGCCTATGTTGCATGTTGTTACTTGCACTATAACTGACTGATTTAAAATCAAAGCGACTTACATCTCTTTTGTTGACTATCTATTGACCAGAACTATCCATATGGTCCCACCTAACTCTAAAGGAGGCAGGAAGTGAAGTCTGTCATGTTCTAGAAAAGGACAGATGCAGAAATATTTGGCAAATAGCACTAATGACCTCCGGAACACATAGGGGTCAAATGAAATAATTTGTTAAAAACTACTTTTTATTATGAGATATATAGTAATATAGGTATTTTATAAACCCCACAAAAAGTACAAAGCATGAAAAGGGACTTTTTCCAAAGCACTTGTAAAATAATTCTTTAAAATCTACAAACTGGGAGGAATTTTGTGCAGGTCAATATCTAAAAAAGAATTTATATCCAGAGTGTAAAAAGGCTTTTATAATTCAATAAAAAGAAGATACACTGCCCCGTTAACAAGCAGAAAAGATTAACAAACACTTCACTGTGACAAATAAACATTCAAGAATATACTCAACACTATTACTTTGGGGGAATGCAAATTGAAAGCTTTACACATTCAGTGAAACTGCTCAAATGAAAGAGATTAATCTTACTGAGAGCTGGTAAGGTGTGATTCAACTGGAACTCTCCCACTCTGTTAGTGGGAACGCACCATGGCCCAGTCACTGTGAGAAATAGTTTTGCAATTTCTTTTATTTTTTAGGGTTTTTTGAGACAGGGTCTTGCTTTGTGGTTCAGGCTGACCCTGAGCTCAGCCTCCAACTCACATCACAGCAATCCTCCTGCCTCTGCCCCCTGAGTGCTGGGATTACAGGCGTGAGCCACCACGCCCGGCACTGTGGTATGTGGTACTGATTGCTGCTGAGCGTGAGTCTCCACGACCAGTATGGTATGTGGTTACCGGGGATCGAACCCGGGTCCTTGCACTTGGAAGACAGGTGCCGGAACCACTGAGCTAACTCCCCGGCCCTGCAATTTCTTATTTTTTAAAATGAGCTTATTGGTCAATTTTTGGAATACATTAGGATCATATTCTCATTGGGAACTTGTACTTGTATATGATATATCTTGACTCATTTTTTTTCTACTCCCCTGCCCTCCTTTCAACCCTCCACTCCCCTATATACATACATAAGCTTTGTTTCTGTTTTTTTTTCTTTATAACATCAAATTTTTTCTTTTCCTTCTTTACTTTCTTTTGCCCCTATTTCCCCTTTACCTTTGAACATTTTCTTCCAATTTCATAATTCCTATCATACATTCTGGACCTCATTTACACTTTCAGCTTCTCACACTAGAGAAATGATATGGTATTTACACATGTGTGTCCTATTTATTTCATTTACATGTAGGGCTGCAAGGTGCATCCATTTAGATATAAATGTCTCTAATTTATCATTCTTTATGATTGAGTAATAGTCCATTTTATTTTTTTAAAAAAACCACATCTTTATCCAGCCTCCAGCTGATGGGCTGTTTCCAAGTTTTAGCTATTATAAACTATGTTGCTACTAACAAGGGTGTACATATCTTGCTGGGGTGTGGTACTTTTAATTCTTTTGTGAATATACCCAGCAGAAAAATAGCAGGATCAAGTAGGCCCTCTAATCCTAATTTTTTGAGGAATCTCCACACTGATTTCCATGATGGTCACACCTTTGCACATTCCCACCAACAGGGGAGAGGGCTCCTTTCTCCCCACAGCTCCGCCAGCATTTGCTGTTGGTTGATTTTGTGATAGCGCCATTCTTTGTGCAATGAGATGGAATCTCAGCGTTGTTTTCATCTGGATCTCTCAAACGACCAGTGATGCTGAGCATTTTCTCATGATTCTTTGCTGCTTTTACTGCTTTACCTGAAAAATCATTTCAGATGCCTACTTTTGAACTGGGTCTTTATATTTTGGTAGTCTATTTTTTTTTTTTTTTTTTTTTTTTTTTTTTTTTTTTTAGGTTTTTGGAGACAGGGTCTCGCTTTGTGGTTCAGGCTGGCCCTGAGCTCAGCCTCAAACTCATCACAATCCTCCTGCCTCTGCCTCCCGAGTGCTGGGATTACAGGCGTGAGCCACCACGCCCAGCACTGTGGTATGTGGTACTAGTTGCTGCTGGGTGTGGGTCTCCACACCCAGTATTGTTATGTGGTTACCGGGGAATCGAACCCGGGTCCTTGCGCTTGCGAGACAGGCGCCGGAACCACTGAGCTAACTCCCCGGCCCTGGTAGTCTATTTTTTTAAAGTTCTTTATATATTCTAGATAGTATTTCTTTGTCTAAGGAACAGGTGATAAAATTTTTCCCCATATTGTAGATCGTCATTTTGTTCTGTTGGTGGTTTCTCTTGCTGCAAGAAGCTTTTAATAAGATGAGATCTCAGTTGTTGATTCTTTCTGCTAGCTCCTAGGCTGCTGAGGTGTTTTGTTTGTCTGTTTGTTTGTTTTCAGGTTCTGGGGATTGAATTTGGTACTTTGTACTGCGATGCAGGTAGTGGCACCACTGAACTAAGTCCCTCATCCCAGATGCTGAGGTTTTCTTCATAAAGTCTTTCCCTACCCAAATGTTTCCAAGAGTTCTACCCAACCTATCCTCCAGCAAGTTGTGTTTAATATTTATTTTTTTTGTGAAAAGTATTTATATTTTTAAAATTGATTTCATTAGTACATTTTATACATACACTATGATGGCATTTAACATTGAGAACTTGTACCTGTACGTGACACATCTCGATTTTCATTTTTCCTCTTTCTCTTGCCCTTCCTATAATCCCTGCTCCCTATATACATAAGATTTGTTTTCTTTTTTTTAACTATCAAGTTATTTTGTCTCCTCCTTTACTTTCTCCTACCCACCTTTCCCTTTTTCTTTTGCATATTGTTTTCCTGTTTCACATTACCTATCACACACTGTGATATTCATTTACACCTTCGGTTTTTCATACTAGAGAAAAGATATGGTACTTACACATCAATTTTAATATTTAGATCTTTCATCTACTTCAATTTCAGTTTAGTGCATGGTAAAAGATATAGGTCTAGTTTTAATTTTTGGTAGGCAGACACTTACCAGTTACAATTGTAATGTTAATGGCCCGAATTCACCAATTAAAAGAAATAGAGCGGCAGAATGATTAAGAAGCAAGATCCAACAGTATGCTGCATTCAAGAAACACATTTAATTCAAAAAGAAATCTATAAACTGAAAGTAAAAGGATGGAAAACAGCTCTCCATGCAACAGGACAGCGCAAAAAGCAGGAGTGGCTATCTTATTTGCAGACAAAGTGAATTTCAAACCAAAACTAATTAAGAGAGACAGAAGCAGGCATTATATGCTTGTACAGGAAACAATCCAAGAGGGGGGGATGACAATCATAAATATATGCACTGAATGCTGACACACCCAACTGTGTAAAACAAGTATTAACGGACATGAAAAGCCAAATAAGCACTAATATAATAGTAGTGAGGGACCTCAACAAATAGATCAGCTAGACAAAAACATCAATAATGCACTACTAGAAATGAACCAAACCTTTGAACAAATGAACTTAATAGTGTCTACAGAGTATTCCATCCTACAAAATCAGAATACACATTCTTCTCAGCTGCCCATGGATCATTCTCCAAAATAGACCACATGTTAGTTCATAGAACATGTTTAAATAAATGCAAAAGAACTGAAGTTATCCCCTGTATAGTGTCAGACGATAGTGCTTTGAAATTCGTTATTAATAGCAAAAGAAATTCCATAAACACATGGAAATTGAACAACATTGTCCTGAGCAGCCAGTGAGTCACAAAAGAAATTAAACCATTTCTACAATTAAATGAATATGCCAGTACAATATAAAGGAATCTATGGGACAGGAATCTAAAAGCAGTTTAATGAAGAAAATTCATAGCAGTGAATACTCTTACTAGGAAAATAAGGCAAGCTCAAATAAACAACTTGATGCCCAACCTCAAGCTCCTAAGTAAAGAGCAACACAAACCCAACGCTCATACAAAGAAGAAAATTATAAGGATCAGAACAGAAATTAATGCACTGGTACTAAGAGAACAATACAAGAAAATCAATGAAATGAAGAGGTGGATCTTTGAAGGAATAAACATAATTGACAAATCCTTAGCTAACCTTATCAAAGAAAAAAAAAAAAAAGAAGGGAAAATCTCAAATCCATGTAGTTACCAGAAAACCCAGCAATCTCACTAGTAAGTATTCACCCAAGAGAATAGAAAACATCCTAACCCTGAAACCTCTTTGCCTCTTTAACTGGTAAATTGACTAAAGCAATTATGAAATAATATTCAAAAGTAAAAAAGAAGAGTCTGCTGATATATGTATCAATGCAGGTAAACCTTAAAACATTGCGGTAAGTAACAAAGAAAGAAGCCAGGCCCAGCAGGCTACACACCCTGTGGTCTCACTGCATGGCCTTCTGTAAAGGCAGACAGGAACATCAGCGACAAGCACAACTGCCACAAGGAATGCAGAATTCCAGATGCACGGAGTGGGTCTGTTACCTACAAAGGGCAAGGGAGATGGGGCACAAGGAAATATTGTGAGATGATGGAATGTTTCATATCTTGATTGTAGTTGTGGTTACATCACTGCAAATATATTCAACTCATTAACTTGTACGATCAAAAAGGATTAATTTTGTTACTTGCAAGTTTTATGCAGATTACATCACATGCAAATTCAGTAAACCTCATTTTTCTTTTTTAGTCAAGTTGTTTACAAGCATTTTCATGGTAAAAGCAATTCTCACAAATTTCTATCTATTCCCTCTCTAAAAGAGAGATGGGAAAATTGGGGGGTAAATCTTCCTAATTCCTTTAGCAACTCTCATATATCTCCACAATGCTATACCATTTTTAGTATCTTCATACCACATCATATTTATTTTTTTAATTGTGGTCATTATTAACCAATTCCCCACCAAACTGAGGGTTCTGTTCTCTTTCAATTCTCATGTCTCCATAAGACACACACATCCTTTCTGCCCCGACCCCGTTTTGTGAATATTGTCATACACAATTTGGTAAGTCAGTATTCAATACTTAGGTTAATATGACCACGGACATTTTTTCCTAGCTGCACTTTGTAGACGTTCCATTATTTTTCTTTTCATGTAAACTTCTCCAAGTTTCAGAGAATCTAAGACTTAGAAACCTAATGACAATGCTAATGTAGGACAACGGCTTTTCTTAGTCTTCTCACTTACCTGTGGTTCCTTCTACTCCCAACTACAGACTGAAGCCTCCAGGGTTTTTTTTGTTGTTGTTGTTGTTTTGTTTTTTATTGGTGGTTCTTGAACATTTCTCTTACTCTCTAGTGCGCACCACGTATATTAATGCATTTTAGCAGGAGTAGAGTGTGCAGAGCCTCTGCCACACTCTGCTGGCAGCCTCAGTTTCTTACCCTTCTTCGCCTTTTAAAAATATAAACTATGGGCCGGGAAGTTAGCTCAGTGGTTCCGGCGCCTGTCTCCGCAAGCGCAAGGACCCGGGTTCGATCCCCGGGTAACCACATAACAATACTGGGCGTGGAGACTCACCCCAGCAGCAACCAGTACCACATACCACAGTGCCGGGCGTGGTGGCTCACGCCTGTAATCCCAGCACTCGGGAGGCAGAGGCAGGAGGATTGTGATGTGAGTTTGAGGCTGAGCTCAGGGCCAGCCTGAACCACAAAGCGAGACCCTGTCTCCAAAAAAAAAACCTAAAAAAATATATATATATATAAACTATTGTGAAACCCTGTAATGAAGTTCATGTGCCCTTATCCATGTTTACTAATACTTTATTATTCTTCTTTCATCTACTCACATTACACATTTTTCTTTTTGAGAATTTTAAGGCAAATCCCTGACATTTTCTCATCTCATTCATGAGAAATGAATAGGAACAAAAGCAAATGTGAATGTCAGCCACATCATAAGTGCAATTCCATTATCACGCCTTAATAGTGAATAGCTGGCCAAAGAAACACGTCACACACTCCTTGCTAGATTTGTCTACTGAGCCTCTTATCTTTTCCCCATAGTTTTAACCTCTGGCCTTTGAGATTGGTTTTTGTTGTTGTTGTTGTTATTGTTGTTGTTGTTGTTGTTGTTTAATTTTCCAGGCCACTAATTAAATTGTGAACAATGAACTCAGCTACTGAACTTGTCAGCTTGTCAGTCACATTTGTAAACTGAAGGGTTCTGAAGTGGGAGGCTCTTTTTTCCTCTTTCTCTGGTATCAACTATTCCCTTCGATAACTCTGTCTCCCTAGAGGTGGTGTTGCGGTGACTTCATCCCCTCCTTTCTCCGCCGCTCCGCTCCTCAGGCAGACAGTGACTCTCTGGGACCCAAGTCTGCCTGATGGACTCACTGTAATGGCACAGAATCCCCGAGGCCGTGGAGCAAAGGGGGCTTAATTAGTGTTTGCTCAATCCGTAATGAACTCACAAGTGGGGAATTTGTGTGTCTCCTTTTATTGCTGTTGTCTTGTGAACAGAAGGAAGTGGTAATAAAATTTTTATCTGAACAACTATTTTGAATGTTCATTTCTAAAAGCAATCCTTTTGAGGATGTGGAAAAAGAAGGTCTCTAGAATATATTTTTAGTTAGTATAGTTCTTGTGCCAAACTTCATCTTCTGGATACCCCCATGGGTCAGAAGTATATTTATCATACATGGCAATTAAAGTTTTGCTTTTCTGTTCAGGCTTCTTTTCCTAGAAAAAGAGACAAGTACAAACAGAAGTAAATATTTGCAAGCAAATAAACACACTTCTCAGATTTCCAGAAAGCTTGGCGGTCCAAGGAAACAGCACAGCTTTGAGCAGGGACAAAAAGAGAGGCGTGGGGTCCAGTCCTACATTCTGGGGCTCACGGCTGGGAAATCGAAGAGCTAGGATCAGATTGATTGCCAGCTTCCTCTGCCATCCAAAGTAAGCTACTTAAATTGTAAAATGGGACAAATCTTACCTACCTTATTGTTTTGGAGATTAACAGAGACGTTGTAAATTGGTAAACAAATGTTTGGATGTAAAAATTTCAATATCTTGGGCTTGTGTCTATAGTAAATAGCTATTTTCTGCAATTTACCTCCATGGATGCCAACACTTGTGAATTTTTGTTGGCGATAATATTTTCCCAGATATGCACAGAACATCCCCATACAGAATTAAGTTGGTGTTAGTAAATGTGTTATTTTATATTTTCAAATCTGTTTAGACATTTCTGTCCTTTCCCTTTCAATGCATCTCAGTGGAAAGCCCATTCTCTGCTCAGTGAATTTCCTCTGAGGGGAAGTCGCGTCGTGGGATCCCTCACTACTAATGGAGTAATTAATAGAGTATATTTAAGGCTGAAAATGGAATGATGAAGAAAATCCTCCATCCAAGTTACTTAAACTGTGTCTAAGTTTTTCCAGAGCGGCATTTGTGAGCAAGACTTGGTATTTTTAGTCTTATCAGTCTTGAGCAGGTGAGGAGGTGGCTGAGCAAGATGGAGAGGAGAGATGTGGGCCTGCACAGTGAGGCGTGAGAGGAAGTGACTAAAGTCCACGTAAAAAGGGGGACGTGAGGTGGAGGGGAGTGAGGGGAGGCGTGAGGTGGAGCTTGCCCGCCCCCCGCCCCCCGCGCCCCGCCCCCCGCCCACCGCAGGGCCTTCCTAGCAGGGGTGAAGCCTGCGCTCCCACTGCAGCAGCCCCCCCACCCCAACAGGGGGACTTCCCCTTTAAGAGAAAAACCACATCCCCTGATCTCCCAGAAATCAGAATAGTAAAGCGTTTTTGGTTTTTGTTTTGTTTTGTTTGAGACAGGGTCTCGCTTTGTAGTTCAGCTGGCCCTGAGCTCAGCCTCAAACTCACATCACAGCAATCCTCCTGCCTCTGCCTCCCGAGTGCTGGGATGACAGGCGTGAGCCACCACGCCCGGCACTGTGGTACGTGGTACTGGTTGCTGCTGGGGTGAGTCTCCACGCCCAGTTTTGTTATGTGGTTACCGAGGATCGAACCGGGTCCTTGGGTTTGCAGGACAGGCGCCGGAACCACTGAGCTAAATCCCCGGCCCTAGTAAGACGTTTTTAGCCAGAGTGGCGGGCAAGGTGAGCGTGGATGGGCGACTGTGCCTTCGACACAATTCAGTCTCCGAGTCAGGAAGTCCCGGTAGTTTTCCAGACGGTCAGCTCTGGGAAGGGAAAGCAGGACGCGGGGTTGGGAGGCGATGTGACAAAGATAGACTCTAAGAAGCTTATTTGAGGAGAAAGCCTCTGGCAGATACAGAAGAATAACTGATAATTTTGTTAAGTGTGCTAATAATGGTAATACAGTTATAGCTTCGTTGATATGATAAAACTAACAAAAGTCCAGATGTGCTGGTACCCTTGCAAGTCACAGAATCTGGTTATTTACTAGAAAAGCAGAAATGCTGTGTTTCCAATCTTGGACTTCGAGTTAGTGCTGCCTTTTGGAGTTATGATCAGTTAGGCTTGGTTCTGGGCTTTTTGTAGCATGTAGGTTATATTCCAATTTTTGAGATATGTGGAAGGATCAAGATATCACAGTACCTTCAGTTTCCTTTAAAATATGATGAAAACTTAAATTATAAGAGTTATTCTGTACAAAAGGTGTGACAAGAGGTAACCCTCCACCTATCAGGAAAAAAAGAATTATTAGTAAAACGAGCCATCCACATTTTAGCAAAAGGAAATAAAGTTATTTGCAAAGTGTAAATCTCTATGTTTTCCTCTCTTGGATAAAGTACCTTTGACAAAGCCCTCTTCCATGTAGCTGTCCAGTCATCTCGGAACACCTCTGACTGGGTAGAGAGACCCATCACTTTGCACTCTGCCTGCCAGGCTGGAAGGGTCCGCTGAGATGTAGAAAGCACCCAGGACACAAAGGGAAGCCGTGTGCACTTGCTTGGAGCTCTGGTTGTGTTAAATAAGGCGACTGATTCATTGCAGATTGGGCAATGGCTCTCTCGTTCTCCACTGTGGCTTTGGCATGCGTTCATGTCTCAGGATGATACATGGGACGCCCGTGCTTTCCACCAGTCAGTGTGCCAGGTGCGAGCTGAGCCCACATTCACCCCTACAGCAAGCATCTCTGAGCACCAGCTCTTACAGGAGGAAACACCTTGTGCTTTCTTTTGACACTTTCTTGATGAAATTCTTCCTGACTTTTTCAACTGATAAGGGAGACTCTCCACTCTCATTAGCACTGAGCCCTGCAGATCTGTAGCCAGTCTTAAGGGGCAAGAGAAACACAGCTGTCTGACCTTGGATAGCATATGTGCTAGGATCAGAGTTGGACCTTGGCCCTGGAGGACACGTGGTCCTGTGGGAAGTCATGCACACGTGGAAATCTATCCGGTAGCGTGGGAGAAGAGGAAGGAGGAGGCAGTGTCACCTAGGTTGTGGCACAAGTGTAGCTTTTAAAACACGAGCAGGGAGCAGGTGTTTGCTAGAGGTCAGAGTAGGTGGGAAAAGGGCAAGCAATTCCTAGAGAAGCGTACTGATCCCTGCACGGTGCAGACAGGAGTGTGTTCGCTGTACTTAATTATTTTACAGTGTAAACGTGTATCCAAACAGCATCTAGTACCCCACAGATGTACACATTTATGTGTTAATCAGAATAAAATTATTACCATTATTATTAATTAACAAAAATCACTGACATTTTACTAAATCCCTATTTCCAGTTAAGTCAGAATGTCAGAGATGAGGGCAAAGGCATGACTACTTTAAAAAACAACCCAAAAGATTCTAGCTCTATTAACCCTTGGCTTAGTTTCTTTTTATAATCATGGATTATTCAGCGGACAGTGGAAGCAGACAACAGAAAGGACAGGTGGTTGGGAGAAGGTGAGGGCATGCAGAGGGCATGAGAAAGCACTTGGATATGGAGATCTGGATACACAAACGGAAGGTCTTGGATGCAGAAATGGGGTCAGCAGCATTGGGAGCTGTGTGGTAACTGGACATGAGGCTGGAATGTCTGGACTGGGGGACCAGGTCGAGGTATTCCAGGGAGGTAAATTAGCTCTACCCAGAGACAGATCAACAGGAGAACACGCAGTGGTTTATATCCATGTCCTCCACCAAGCCTCGTGTCCTCAGAGGTCGACCTTAGGAGGTGATAGGGTCACTGGTGAGTGACACCCACACTGATGAATTTATAGCTAAACATGGTGTTGGGAGGTGAAGCTTGCTCAGAGGGGCGTGGCCTGGAAGGGCAGGGACGTGGCCTGGAAAGGCAGGGCCCGCCCTCCTCTCCATCTCTTGGCTCTTTTCTTGCCCTGCCACTGTTCTCAGTCTCGATGCCCCTCTGCCATGCTGCCCTGCCTGGGAGCCAGCGGACTACAAACTGAGCTGTCTCCAGACTGCAAGCCAAAAGAGATCTCTTCTCCTCTACAGTGTGGGTGTTGGGTATTGTGTCTCAGTAAGGAGAACGTAACAAAGACAAACCCAAATTTACGCAACACAATTTTGATGTGGCGTGGGAGGCTTCATAAGCAGATGAGGAGCCAATGGTGCAATTACAACTGTACACGTACACGGTGCAAGTCTTGATCAAAAACTGAGGGAAACTGGATCTATACTGAACATGTACAGAATATGCCTTGTCATCATTCCTCAAATGACACAGACCCTTCCATAGCATTTACAAGTCTTAGATTTTATAAACGATCTAGAGATCGCCTAAACATAGGGGAGGATGTGTTTAGATTACTAGCTGATTCTGCGCTGTTTCATACAGGGGACTTGAGTACAATATCTGTGAATTTTGGTGCTTTTGGGAGGCCTGGAACCAACATCCAATAGTTACTGAATTAGACAGAGTTTAATTTTTCTGATTTAACTAATTAATTAATTTAATTAGTTAATTAATTAATTAATTTCTAATTTAACTCTATTTCCTAGACTCTACTCTCCCAGATTCTGGATGTCCCCCAAAGTATTGGTTCCCTTGCAAATCAATGAGTGTATAATTCCATGTCCCACCTGCATCAAAATCTTAGCCTCGTACTGCCAGGATTCCTCTTTTCTTAATAAAGCCTCAGAGGCCTCAGTCCTGCGTCAGGGGAAGGAAGAAATGGGGAAATGGACCCTTTTCAGATGACTGGGGTTTTGAGAGCAATGGGGGGAATGAGGGAAAGAAAAGGAATCAAGTAAAAGAGTGTCTGATACAATGGTCATCAAACTGCTCCCATAATCATTCAATAAGGGAACATCAAGAGGGAAAGCAAATAAAACAATGATAAATATTTTAAATCCCCAATTATCATTAAATCATTAGCAACATAAAAACTGCAATTGCAGCATGAACTCCAGATTAACCAAATGAGGGAACAACTCAGGTTCAGGTGGAAGCCAGTTTGCATTTCATGTTCTTCACACTCTTGTGCTGGGGTCTTCTCGATTCATGGGTAGAGAACAATCTAAGGAAATCTTCTGAGGATTATCTCCTAGAGCGGGGGTTGTAGGCTGAGAAGCCCTTAATCTTTAAGATTCTATGAAGAAGAAACAGGTTGGGTGAGGTGGTACACACCTGTAATCCCGGCTACTGGGGAGACTGAGGCAGAAGGGTGGCAAGGTTGGGTTCAACCTAAGCAATTTAGTGAAATTCTATCTCAAAATAAAAGGTGAAAAGGCAGTAGGTTCAATTCCTAGTGTCAAAAAACTCCCAAAGCCTATGATAGTTGGTTGAGATCTAGGTAGGATCAAAATCAAGATTTCTTGCTCTTTCCTGGATTTGAATCATTTTTTCTCACAGAAGTTTGACCATCTCTTGTTCATCCAAAATTCTGACAGGTACATATTGTTGTATTCTATCAATAACATAGGGAAAGTAGGTGATTTCCTGGAAAGGAAAGTTGCAAATACAGTTTCCATGGTTATTGGTGGTAGTGGTAAAACTTTTCTTTGAGACAGACTGGAATATATTGGAAGTCTTCTGGAATATATTGCACAGAGTTCTGGAACTTTATTCAACAGGATAATATTAAACAAAAACACTTTAAGACACTAATGTTTAATATTTAAGTTAGGCAATAGCATTTCAGTGGCTTCCAATATAACAAAAAAGAACAATACAAATTAGAATTTTTTTTAAAAAACAGTTGATTTCTCTAGGGTTTTGTATAAAGCTGTATCTTTTCATGGAAGATTTGGGGAAACACTGAAGTACATCAGGGGAGGGAAAATTGGAGCATTGAGTTTTTCAAACAGCATGGCCAAGGATAATGATACTATACAAACTCTTTTGTCTCACCCTGTGTAGGGGAGGGGATGGGTGGCTAAGGAAACTAAAAATGCTTCCCCAGGTATGTGAGATAAGGTAACATGTTCTCCCTAATCTTTATTTTTTCAAGCCACATTACAAATTTCTTTGTTTATTTTGATCTATTTCCTAACCCTGAAATGGTTGGTTATACAGTTTGTGTTTATGCAGGGAGTGACTATGGATTTCATGTCAGTGCATGTCCTGGTTTTAGTAACATAACTTCCTCAGAGATAACTACAGGTGTACAGAACTACAGAACTGAGCAGAACGTGGTCAGGTGTGGAGGTTCCTTCAGGTAACACTTGTCTTTCATTGTATGAAAAGACATTGAAGAAATTAAGTGGGTAATAATCTTGAAAATCCATGAGTGGGCACTAATTTTTTAGCAAAAATATATATATATATATTTTGAAGCAAGGTCTCACTTTGTGGTTCAGGCTGGCCCTGAGCTCAGCCTCCAACTCACATCGCAGCAATCCTCCTGTCTCTGCCTCCCAAGTGCTGGGATTACAGGCGTGAGCCACCACGCCCCGCACTGTGGTATGTGGTACTGGTTGCTGCTGGGCGTGAGTCTCCACGCCCAGTATTGTATGTGATTACTGGGGATTGAACCCCGGTCCTTGCACTTTTAAGACAGGCGCCGGAACCACTGAGCTAACTCCCCGGCCCTACGCTAAAATATTTAAACACTGAATTTAAAACTGATTTGGTGTAAGTAAATTTAACTTTACAGGAACATATTTTTGCAAAGAGGCACTGGGGGAAATACTTGGGAAAGGATTATTGGGAAGGCAAAGTTTGGGTCAGTGTTGCTGGGGCTGTGGGATAGTTTCGGTTCTATCGTGATTTGAGCCCAGACTTATTTCAGTTGGGTGGACTCTCTCTCTCCTCTCTGACACCTGGTCTGTATAGAAGGACTTTCCCCTTTTTGGGCCAGGTACTACTCACCTGATAGCGGAGTTGGAGCACTGTGTGGTGCCTTGAACACTCAGGGGTTATCCACTTGCTCAGGGCTTTGAAAGTAGGAACCTGCTGGAGAGTTTACAGGTGAGTCACGAAGAAGACTTTCTAGTGCTGGAGGGTAAGGAAATGCCAAATCAATTATAATTACCTTGAGCAGAGTGGACTTTCAGAGTAACAGTCCTTCGTGTTTGAAGACAGTAGCAATCCCCATCAGGGCAGCTTGCTGTGTGCGTTAGGAAGGACTTCTGAATGATTCTTGTAGAAAGTAAAACAGGAGGTGAGTATATGCCACTTCTGGAAGGTATTATATTATCATCCGTGGAGACACAGAGAGCAGATAAATCAATCAATAAAAGGAGCATGTATTCTCTCAGTTGATGACAGTGAACATCAGCTATTACCCTTGACAAATTGCCACCCACATTTAGTTAACTTCCCGCACATGCTGAGGTGGTTTCCAGACAGAAAAGGTACCTCAGGGTCAGGGATTTAGCTCAGTGGTTCTGGCGCCTGCCTTACAAGCACAAGGGCCTGGGTTTGATCCCCAGTAACCACATACAACAATGACACCCACCAGCAATCAGTACCACATACCACAATGCCGAGCATGGTGGCTCACGCCTATAATCCCAGCACTCAGGAGGCAGAGGCAGGAAGATTGCTGAGGACCAGCCTGAACTACAAAAAGTGAGACCTTGTCTCAAAAAAAAAACAACAAAAAAAAAAAACAAAAAACAAAAAACCATCCCTTCTTGGCAGCATTGCTACATTATCTTTTAAAGAAAAGCTAGTTCTAAAAGAGCCAGCCCACTGGGGGCACTTTCTGTAGACCAAGCAATGCCCCCTCCGAGGACCAAAATCAAGCTGAAGCCCTTCATGGCTAAGCAGGAAGTCGGAAGGAGTCTCTGGACAGCGAGTCTGCATGTTGTCAGGACTGGCTGGGTACCGAGACAGCTACTTGTCTTGCTGAGACCCCGAAGGGGGACAAAATATGCCACTCTTGAACACGCCAACTTGGCTTAAAGACTACTTTGGGTTTAAGGGCACTTGGAAAATCACATGGACAGAAAGGGGACTCTGACCTCCCCTTCTGGAAAGCAGGAAATGAGATCTCGGGACAGAAGATATCCTCTTTGAAGCAGGAGGAAAAATGTCTCATCTCCAGAGATGCAGAGCTGAGGCTCAGGAAATCCATACCAACAAATCCTGGGGAACCAAGTTTTCCTTCCCTTATCACTTCTCCATAATTAACCAACCCTAGCTCTTCCATCTTGCCACATTTTCATGATTTTATTTATTTATTTATTTATTTTGCCTAGTACATCAGTTTTGCCACTTCTTTGAGTCTTCATTTATCCTATGGAGGTTCCCACATATAAGTAAAAACCTGTATGCCTTTATCCTCTTGATCTGTCTTCCATTACTCTAATTTTCAGACCCTGCAGAGATATTATCTGTACCAGGAACAGTGTATTTTTGGTCTTGCTTTTCTGACACTGAACACAAGTCTCGTAATCAGCCATCACAGAAAGTAGCCTCCAGATAGAGGCTTTTCCCTCAGATTCTAAATTATATTCTTTGTCAGAATTGAAGAAGATGCTTTAAAAGGGCTTTGCATCCAATAAATGAGAAAATCTGTGCCCTTTGTCTTGATCTTCATCTGCAAAAAGTCAATCACAGAGACTTTAGTGGGTCCGAAAGTCTGTATTCATTTTCCTAATATGAATGATATCCATTATGCATAGTATTATTTTTCACACTGAGCTGAAAATCCTTCTCAGGCTCTTTCCAAAACATCATTAAATTCTGAGTGTTACCCTAAAGTTTCCATGAAGATACTGATGTTTTAGAAAACCAGATGACATGTAGGTGGCAAGACCTTGGCCAGCACAGAAGAGGAAGAATATTTGCAGGCCTGGGTGTAGCTCAGTTGTAAGGGTTGCTTAGCATACCTGAGGCCTGAGTTTGTTCCCCAGCCCTGAGCAATTCATTAAGTCAGGTACCTGACCAAAGTCTACTCCAGGTCTTGCTGGAGTGAGTTGAATAAGGAAGAATTTAGGGAAATTCCATTAAAGGAAGTGAAAAATTATTTTTCTACTCCAAGTTGGGTGAGCCTCTGGTCCAGGGAGGGAACCAGCAACTCTCTGAGGGTCTAGTGTGGGGGTTAAGATCACAGGACTTTGGCATTAACCAATCCTAACTTTGATTATCAGCTATCCCCTTAAGACCATGTGTTCTTAGGTAAATTACTCAAATGCCTTGGTCCTTGTTTCTCCAACTAGAGTAATGAGAGTGCCTACCTTTACAGAAGTGGGGTTGGGATCAAATGGAGTCATATTGAATATGGCCTTAGTCGAGGCTGGCACAAGCTTATTCATTAAACTTTGTCATCAATGTTATCAGAGGGATGAATGGGAAATAAGAGTCCCTTGCAGACTTCGGTCAGCAGGCACTGGTGTTCATTCTCACCATTTTGTAGGCTGTCTCCTGTTATTGTGGAATTCATAAAACAAACAACTACCATATTTCTGGAACTCTGTTTCATCTGAAGAACTATTTCCTTTCACTTGACTTGTATATGTGGTATTTATAAGGAGGCTGGAAGGTGATGGTCATTTTTATACTGCATTTGGCAATCTTTGGCAGGAAATCAAGGTCATGGGGTCATGGAATTTTCTAGAGCATCCGTCAAAATTTATAGGGGGTGAGAGGCCGTGATCCTGACTTTTTGATCCTGGTTTTCAGATCCTTGTTTTGTTATTGCTGGATGTCAGCTGTGGTCATATAATCTTGAATTCCAGCAGCTCCTTGGTGGTCCATTCTTTGACGTTCTGAGAGTTTCTCCTAAAGACCTACCTGAGAGCCTGCCTTTCCGCCATGATGCTGTCAAATCCATCTGTGTCTAAGACACTTAGAATGGATGCCATTCCAAGAACCAAAGCCCAATTTAAATAGTAAACTAGTCCTATAGGAGGAGAGATAAAAAGGGGAGTAGAAAAAATAGCAGATAGTGGAAAGCAGAACACTGAAGAAATAAAATACAGAAAGATGTCCTTTAAATGACTGAGAAGGTAACAACCACTGTTGATGAAAGGCCAGCTAGAACCTAAAAAGTCAAAAAGGATTGGGTGAAGTCCTACAGAAAACTCTAGATACTTTGTCATGGGACTTGTATAAATGATAAAAGTGTTTTTTAAACAAAGCTTTGTTTATGATATAAAGTCTTTCTACTGACTTCTTCCTCTTCCAAGGAAGTATAAGAATACTACAAATGGTTTGAAAAACAAGTTTGATAATAAGTGATTATTTTGGTTGCTATATTGACTGTAAGCCTCATGGGCTGGGAAGTCATTACTTATTGGGACTCTCCCATCTGAGATTTGAAGGTTAAGCCTTTCTCTCCCTGGGGGCTGTGCTCCTATCCTAGAACCTAATCTGCCACATGCATAAAGGTGATTAAGTATTACAGAAGCATTCCAGGCTATTAAGCATAACACACTCTTCTGGTGATTTTTGCATTCAGCCATGGCTTGGAATAATCCTGGAAATAAGAGCCCTTGAGAAAACTCTCTCGTTAGCACATTTATCCACATGTGTCTAGAGATAACAACTCTTAGTGAAATGTCAGCGCACTTATTGGTCTTTGACTAAGGCTGGTTTATCAGCAAGGGTGCTGTGAAAAAGGCCCTTGAGTGTAAAGAAAGCATAAAGAAAGCAACCATTTCCTTAGTAATCTGTCTGGGTAGCAAATTGGGACCATTTTGCCTTCCCTTCGTCCACTGAGAGTTTCAGAAAAGGTCTGATGTGCCTGGCCTTATCAATAACTATGGAGGAAGTAATGAGGCTACAGCTGTGTCCCCAGAGTGGAAATGTTTTGGGGAAAGTTTCCTATGACCATCCAGCTGGAATATCCTCACCAGTGTGCAGCAGTACACGAGGCACTACACTAGATGGATGTACTGATCCAGTAGATTTTAAATAGCGATGAAGTCTGCAGCTTCTCCCATCAAGAAAAGAAACCTCTTCAGGCTGGGTTGACCTTATATTTGTTTTGGCTAATAGGACATTAGAGAGGCAATGCTGTATGACTTTGGAGCAAGGTCACAAGAAGTCTTGTAACTTCTGTTTTCATCCTCCTTGGAATGCTCCCACTGCTCTGGGAAGAAGCCCAGGCTAGCCCACTAGAGAATTAAACTATGTGGGGTGGAGAAAAGCCGTCCTGGCTGACAATCCCCCACACCAAGCACCCTCCAATCAATCCACAAGGCAACACCAGCAAAAGCCACCCACCCTGTTGATCCAGGCTCCACCCACTGACACAAAGAACTGCTAGTAAATAGGATGGTTTTTATTTTGTGCCACTAAATGTTGGAGTGTTTGGTATATGGTATTGGTAATTAAGCCAATGAGTCATACTGAAACTGATCCGGGAAGGTCACATAGGGATGACAGAGAAGCTCAGGGCCACAGTTCTTGATAGTGTGAGTTTTAAAGTGATCCTACATCTTCAAGGGAGACTGTAGAAAACACAATTAATAATGTTTCCTGGGTTTTTGAACCAATATATTCCCCAGCGTAAGGCTGTATTCTTCGGTAACACCATTGAAGATGGTGAATTTGGCCACTTGGTTGTTTAGAAGTTTCAGGGGTGCAGTTGAATGGGAGAAATAAATTTGAGGGGTCCTGGGGATTGGACCCACATGTGTTGTACCACTGAACTACGTCCTCAGCCTTTTTTAGTTTTTAATTCAGAACATGATCTCACGAAACAGCTCTACCTCAGCATCTTGAATGGCTGAGATGACAGATACACCTCACTGAACCTGGAGGAATAACTTTTAATATCCCATAGCATACTAAGGTAACTAGCTGACAACTATTTTTTGTTTGTCTGGTTTTTGAGACAGGATCTCACTGCATATTCCAAGCTGGTTATGAATACACTATGTAACCAAGACTGGCCTTCACCTTGCAGCCAATCTCTTGCCTTAGCCTCCTGAACAGTGAGATTACAGGCATGTACCACCACATCTGTTTGGTTGACAACTATTAATTTTATATTTTGAAGTAGCTAGAAGATGATGGGCATGGTACTGCAGGTCCATAATGCCAGCACTCTGGAAGACCAAGCCAGGAAACAAGAGGATTGCAATTTGGGGCCTAGTTGGGTCACTTAGTGAGATTCTTCTCTTTTAAAAAGTGCTAGAAGAGAAAATGTTTAATGTTTCCAATATAAAGCAATGATATTCATTTGAGATGATGGATATGCCAATTACTTGATCTCACCATTATATCTTATCTACATATATTAAAATATTACAATGTATCCTATAATATGGGAAATCATTAGGCATAAATTTAAAATAATATATATTTTAAAAAGAAGGAAATACCCTCTCTGAGTGCTCAACCATCCCCAGCTTGAACTGTTCTAGTATAGGGGAGTTCACTATGTGCCAAGCTTGTTCCTTGCAATGCTGTTGTTGCCACTGGCAGGAGGGACCTTATTCCTTCTGCCAAGGGGCCATATAACAGTCTCCCTGAGGTTCCCAAGTCTGTGTTTCTGAAGCTATAAAAATTGAAGCAAGGTTTGCTACCTAGTGGCTGAAGACTAGCTTGTTCTTTCTGGAACTGTCGGATGGAGCCCAGCACAGGTCCTGGAGGCCTTCAGCTATTCCTCTGCACCTGGTTGCTCATTTACCCAAATCAGCAAGAGGAATACCTCTCCAGATGGGAGTCAACTTTTATCAGCTCTGCCATGGTCTGTCTGTGGGAATCAAGTCACGGGTTCCAGCCATGTTCACAGGGAGAGTTCCAGTAGGCATGGGCGTGAGGTCATCCTAATGTCTGTCTCAGGCAGGAAGTTTTCCAGAAAAGCTTCCCTAGTGTATGAGCTAGGTTTCTTCAGAAAGATAGAAAACAATGGATACAAGGAAAGAACCACAGCAAGAATGAAGCGGGTGAGGAATGGATGGGGGGTGATACGGGGACCGACTGAAGAACAGTGGGAAAGAGCAGAGAGTGACGCAGTAAGTAATGTTGTGTCTCCGGCTAGCAGCAACACAACCAGTGCTTGCTTAAACCCAGGGCTGTGCTGGACAGGAGCTGGCAATTGAGTTTTCAGGAACCTTGCAAGCCAGCTGTTCAATACATCCATCATTAAAAGTGAAGTAGTATAAATATGCAATTAAATTTACTGCAAATATGTTTCAGGCTGGAGATGTAGCTCAGTAGTAGAGCTCTGGCTTAGTCTGCACGAAGCACTCAGCACTGAAAAAGAAATAATAATTTTGTTTCAAGCAAAGGTAATAAACATTCAAAACCCATGCCTAGCAGCAATCAGTACCACATACCACAGTGCCAGGCGTGGTGGCTCACGCCTGTAATCCCAGCACTCGGGAGGCAGAGGCAGGAGAATTGCTGTGATGTTGAGTTTGAGGCTGAGCTCAGGGCCAGCCTGAACCACAAAGTGAGACCCTGTCTGAAACAAAACAAAACAAAACAAAACGCCACCTCCTAATTATTATTTTGCATCTTATTCTTATCTATTTCTGAGTTATTTACATCTTTAATCTCTATGTACTTTAGTGTATCTCTTCTTATTTTTGCATTCAGATACATTACACTGGTAGTTTAAAATCAGCCCTAATGGGGGAATTCTGACCTCAAAAATAGCATATATGAAAAAAGAACTCTTTCCGGAAGTTAGCACCAACCAATACTTCAATTACACAGGTTTGGTAGCTTATTTTGATCCTCCATGCACCATGGAATCTGGCCACAGGTAACAATTACTATTGGTTCAGCTGTCAGGGATTTAGGGCTGAGACTCCTGCAGTTGCTTAGCATTTCCTTACAGCACCAAGATGAGTCTGCAGCCCTAAACATCAGGTCCACAGTTCTAAACAAGAATAATAGCAGCGCAAAGGAAAAAGTAACAACCAAATTTGTAAAGCAAACATTTCCAAGAAGACTTCTAAGACACAAGGTAGGAGGTACAGGTCTTGGAACCAAGCAGAGGGCCTTCACCTCCCTCCAAAATTAAGTTTTTGTTAATAAGTTAATGAGAGAATAGATTTTAGTTAGACAGCTATCTGTCAATGCCACAGATGGATGGGTACAGATAGATGGATGGATTATACCTCACAAAAGTGCAGTGCTTTAACATTTATGTGCTGGCATAGATCAAGTCATTTTCATTAGTGGCAATTCTGAGAATTGGAACAAGTCTCTCTATTATCCACTCTACAGCAGAGAATACTGAGGTTCAGAAAGATCCTAGAAGGCAGAGGGAAGCTGGGTGTGGTGGTGCACACCTGTGATCCCCGCATTTGGGAGGCTAAGGCAGGAGGACTGCTGCAAGTAGAGGCCAGCCTGGACTACAGAGTGAGTTCAAAACCTGAACTGCATAATGAACCCTGTGTCAAAAACAAGAGGGAGGAAGTGAGGGGGGAGGAAGAGATAAAAAAAAAAAAGGAGGACGATGAGATAGAAGAGGAGGAGGAAAAAGAGGAGGAGACACAGGAAGGATTAGTTTTAATTAAAACAAGTCTTGCTGGGGGTGTAGCTCAGTGGTAGAGCACTTGAAAAGCATATGCAAAGTTCTGGGTTCTATCCCTAGGACTGCAAGGCAGAACAAACAAGTCTTCCTTCTCTAAAATTTTGGCTCTGTACCATATACCTTCAGTCCCCTGCCATGAAAGATTTTGAAAATTAGCCAGCGGAATTTATAATGAACCCTTCTAAAACAAGTCGGACAAAAATTAGAAGGACAGACAAAATGTTTAAAGAGTTAGGCAATGAGGGCCGGGGAGTTAGCTCAGTGGTTCCAGCGCTTGTCTTGCAAGCTCAAGGGCCTGGGTTCGATTCCCCGGTAACCACATAACAATACTGGGCGTGGAGACTCACCCCAGCAGCAACCAGTACCACATACCACAGTGCCAGGCGTGGTGGCTCACGCCTGTAATCCCAGCACTCGGGAGGCAGAGGCAGGAGGATTGCTGTGATGTGAGTTTGAGGCTGAGCTCAGGGCCAGCCTGAACCACAAAGCGAGACCCTGTCTCAAAAAACCTTTAAAAAAAAAAAGAGGCAATGAAATGAGATGTGCTACCACATCTTCTCCATTCTTGCCTCAAGCGCTATTTTTAGCCTACACTTTTAGAGTTCTTCCTGCTGGTGGTCAAGGCCAGTGGTTTGATGTGCTGTACAGAGGAGCTCACATTTACTTCCTGGAATCTGTTCTGGGTAATTCATGGTAATTATCTCAGTCTTATGTCAATACTGGTTTTGCCAAGCTCTGCTTTTTTTGTGGATTAGCTGTGGCTCATGCCTGGTCCTCTGTGAGGACAGGTCACTGTCTTTTTTCTCCCACAGAAATGCCAAGAGGAAAGAGGGAATGAATTTTATTTCGTTTTTTGTAGTTGACTTTCTCTACTATGGGATAATCTTTTTAAAAAAAAATTAAAAGGGTAGAGCTGGGATATAATCTCATGGTTCCAGAACTCATTCTTTTACCATCAAGCAATATTGCCTTTCACTCATTTATTACTTATTTTGATAGCAGTTCTCTGAATAGATATTTCACAATATATTTATCCATTCATTCCCTAGGGATGGACTTCAGTTTTTCTGTTTTTGCTGGTGCAAACCATACTGCAATTAGTAACCTGGTATAAATATTCATTTATTATATTTTTTAATTTTCTGCATTTTTTCAGTGCTGGGAATTGAACTCAGGGCCTGAGTTACGTTCCAAGTCCTGAGTACATTTTTTTATTTTCTGATTGGCTCTCACCTAATTGCCTAGGTGAGCTGACACTTGCGGTCCTGTTTCCACCTCTCAGGTGAGATTACAATCCAGGGGCCATTATGCCTAGCTTTTATTTTCTGAATTCTTCAAGGCCTCGCCGACCATGGCAGCGCTTCCGGGACTTTCCAGGCCTCCAAGACAGCAAACAGCGCCCCTGTGGGTGTGAGTTTCACAAGCAAACCGGTGAATCCAGAGCCCATTTCCCAGTTACATCCTTTATTGAGCTCTTAATACTTTTAACTACTGTCCTAGTCAGCCTGTGGCTTGGGAACAGACAGGGGGAATCTTTATGGCCAAGAGTCCGCAGAAATTTTTCAGGTCAACCAACGCCGTCTCCCCTGCTCTCTGCCTTATCTCTTTCTTTCCATGAAAACCATGATTGATGCTCTTGTCTGTGTCCCCCTTGTCTGCCTCCTGGCCAACCCTGGGGCTTTTGCGTTGGTCTTGTTCAGTGTGTTTGCATCCTGTGTAGAGCGTGAGGACAGATTTCTTCCCTGACAGTCATATGTGTGTCTGTCTAACGAAAATAAGACAAACTTTAGTACAAAACATTTCTTTACACATATATGGGAAGAAAAATTTTCAGAAATGGGATTTCAAACTTAACAGGTAACATATATTTTAAAGTTTGATGGATACAGTCAAAGCCAAAGAGTTCCTCAGAAAGAGTTTGTCAGTTTATTTATTTTTTTTAAAAAAATGGTTTGGTTTTTTTTTTTTTTTTTTAATTTGAGACAGGGTCTCACTTTGTAGTTCAGGCTGGCCCTGAGCTCAGCCTCCAACTCAACATCACAGCAATCCTCCTGCCTCTGCCTCCCGAGTGCTGGGATTACAGGCGTGAGCCACCACGTCTGGCACTGTGGTATGTGATACTGATTGCTGCTGGGGTGAGTCTCCATACTTTGTATTGTTATGTGGTTACCAGGGGATCGAACCCAGGTCTTTGTGCTTGCAAGACAGGTGCCAGAACCACTGAGCTAAATCCCCAGCCTGAGTTTGTCAATGTATAAACCACCACCAATGCCTTTTCCTTGAAGCTTTTCCAACACAAGAATATCAATTGGCTTTCTTATTTGCCTAATATGATAAGCTTTTTAAAAATTATTTTTAATTATCATAATTTGCATATCTCAATATGAGTGAGAAAACCAGGTCACTGGTTTTCTTTCTCCGTGAACTTTATTTCCCTTCTTTTCCCATTTTAGGTGTATTTTTCTTAATGATCTCTCCCTTCACCAAGAAAAGGACCACAAATTTGAGGCCATACTATACCATTTAGCGAAGCCCTGTCTCAAAATGAAATGCACAAAGGACAGGGGGTATAGCTCAACAGAAGAATGTCCCTGGGTTCAATCCCCAAACCACATACACATACCATATCATATACATATATGAATATACACACATTCATATGTATTTATTCATCAAGATATGATGGCCAACTACAATGGCATTAATTCTGCTCATTTTAAACACATTTTTTCCATCGTTCTTACCTCTTTCTAAAGCAGGTGTGGAGACCTTTCTTAAATGTCTTTAGTTGCACTGTAATGGTGGACTTGATGTCCTGAATCAACTCAAAACATTTACCTTTCATGGCCATTTTCATTTTGAATAAGAGCCAGAAGTTGAACAGTGCAAGACTTTGTGAAAAAGGTGGGTGAGGATGCATCGTGTTTCACTTTGTTTTGTTTGTTTGTTTGTTTGTTTGTTTAAGACAAGGACTCACTTTGGAGTTCAGGTTGGCCCTGAACTCACTGTGTAGCCCAGACTAGCTTCAAACTCACAGCAATCCACTGGCTTCTGCCTCCCAAGTGTTGGAATTACAAGCATGAGCCAACACACCCAGCACTGTGGTATGTGGTACCAGGGATCAAACTTGGGACCTTGCCCTTGCCAGGTAGACGCTGGGACAACTAGGCCAACTTCCCAGACCCAGCACCATGTTTTCTGAGCCTGCCTTTCCCCGGGATGGCTCTTGAAAGTGGGATTTCCTGTATTTTTCATCACGTCTTATTAAGACATTCATGGAAGAAGATTTTCAGAATTGTTTCAGGCACTGTCAAGAATGATATATAGGATACCTGTGTTTAAAGTCAGGGGGAGTATTTTGAAGGGCATTAATGGCAAGATTACTAAAATTTATATCATTTTAAATATAAACATTCACTGGATTTTCTATCCTGTGAGTGCGTGCGTGCGTGTGTGTGTGTGTAGAGGGAGAAGAGAGTTAATTATGTCTAGGAAAATTTATAAAATGATGATATAAAAGGCTATAAGAGCTAAATGGAGTTTCATTATGTTAAATTTGTTGCATTGTCTAGAAAGAGATAAAGTTACCAATGTATATTTAATTTTTGCAAGTCTAGGATGAATGTTGTAATCTCTAGAATAAACAAAGAAATAATAGGTCTTTAAGAACATAATTTGATGCTGGTAAGGCTGCAGGAAGAGAGGAACCCCCCTCCACTGTTGGCGTGATTGTAGACTGGTACAACCACTATGGAGATCAGTGTGGAGACCCCTCAGAAAGCTAGGACTAGAGTTCCCATTTGACCCTGCTATTCCCCTGCTAGGAATATACATGAAAGAATCAAATCATTCATATCACAGTGACATATGTTCACCCATGTTTATAGAAGCTCAGTTTGTGATAGCCAAATCTTGGAAACAACCTAAATGCCCATCAGTGGGAGATGATAAAGAAGATACAGGGTTTTAAAAAAAATAAAATGGAGTATTACTCTTCCATAAAGAATGATGTTTGAGTCATTTATACTCAAATGGACATACCTTAAAGACATATTCATAAGTGAAATAAATAGGTTACAAATGTGTAAATGCCATATCTTTTCTCTGGTATAGAAAATGAAGATATAAATGAGTTCTAGAGTGTATATAGATATTGCAAAATGGAAAATATTCAAAGGGAAAAGGAAGGTAGGGGTAAGTATCAAGGGGAAAGAAAAAACTGTGATGATTAAAAAAAAACACACACACAAAGGGCCGGGAATTTAGCTCAGTGGTTCCGGTGCCTGTCTTGCAAGCGCAAGGGCCCAGATTCGATCCCCGGTAACCACATACAGTACTGTGTGTGGAGACCCACACCCAGCAGCAACCAGCACCACATACCACAGTGCCGGGCGTGGTGGCTCACGCCTGTCATCCCAGCACTCGGGAGGCAGAGGCAGGAGGATTGCGGTGATGTGAGTTGGAGGCTGAGCTCAGGGCCAGCCTGAACCACAAAGCAAGACCCTGTCGAAAAACCTGAAGAAAAAAAAAAAAAAGACACAAAGCTTATGTGTTTAGGGGATAGAAGGGTTGAGGGGAGGGGAGGGAATGGGAAAAAATGAGAATTAAGTCATGTCATACACTGGTACAAATTGTCAACGTTGGGTGTGATCATGACGTGTATATGTATAATGTACTTGTAAAATCAATTTTTTTTAAAAAAAACATAATTTGAAGATGTAGCTCAGTGGAAGAGCATATGCTTAGAATACTCAAGTTTCTGGATTCAATCCTTGATGCAAACCTGAATATTTTGTATGCATCTACATACAAACTCACACACACACACACACACACACACACACACACACACACACACACTCACAGGTATACATGATTGCAACCAAATCTGGAGGAAGAGTAAAGTAATAACACTTGATCCAAAAGTAGCAAAGGAGAGGAAAAGAGATATAGGAAAGGCAAACAAATAGAAAGTAATTTCTAAGGTAGCTGCTTATAAGAATCTGACAATAAATATAAACATGCTGATGTGTTGAAAACAAAAGTTTGAAAAAAAGATACAATACACTCGTATGTGACAAAATGTTCTGACAGTCAAAATAAACTTTGAGAAAAAGAAGATGGTTAATGTTAGAGGTATAGTTCATACAGACAAAAGAGTAGTCCTGGAAGATATAGTAATTCTAAATTTATGCCTATTTAATAATGCATATTCTCTCACTGATATTTAACAAATATAAATCAAATAACAAAGACATACCTTTTAAACCTACCATGTTAAGCAAATCAGCAGGTTTATATCTTGGTGTTGGCAAGGGCAGGGAGAAACAGGCATTAGGGGAAGGAGTGTAAATTAATATACCCTCTTTTGATGGAATATTTGGCTGTATTCATCAAAATTTCAAATGTGCATTATTTTTGAGCCAGAGATTCGATTTCTGGGATTCTCAGTTTGTAATTCAGGCTGACCCTGAGCTCAGCTTCAAACTCAACATCACAGCAATCCTCCTGCCTCTGCCTCCCGAGTGCTGGGATTACAGGCGTGAGCCACCACGCCCGGCACTGTGGTATGTGGTACTGGTTGCTGCTGGGCATGAGTCTCCACGCCCAGTATTGTATATGGTTACCGGGATCGAACCCCGGTCCTTGTGCTTGCAAGCCAGGTGCCAGAACCACTGAGAAAAATCTCCGGCCCTCGATTTCTGGAAATTTAATCCTTTTACCTATGTGCAAAACATAATAAAAGATCAAATGATTAATATATGCAGAGAAAGCATTTGGTTAAATTTAACAGCTACTTAAAATAAAAGCTCTTTGTACAGTAAAAATAGGAATTGTATTATCTAATTCTGCATAACCAGTTATTCCAAAACTCTGTGGCTCAAAACAACAACGTACACTCATCATTCTCACACTGTCATGGATAAGCATGTGGGAGCTGCTGACGTGGTCAGTTCTCCGTATTGCTCCCTGACTCCAACCAGCATCCTGGCTGCAACCTCGCGGGTTCGGGCTGGGAGGCTTGCTCCCAGCAGGGCGCAGGCCCACGGCTGACAAACCGGGGTTCATCCTTGGCAGGAGCATTATTCTTTTACAGTATTATCACACCTGAACCTCCTCTTAGGGCTGCTTGGATCATCTCAGGTGTAATAGCTGGCTTCCCCCAGGGTGAGTGGTCTAAGAGAAATGAGAAACTCCGGAGAGATCAGGTGGAAACTGAGATGCCTTTGATGACACGATCCTGGAAGTCACACATCATTTCTGCCATTTTCGTTCAAACACATGGGTCTGCCATGATTCACTGCAGTAGAATACAAAGCCTTGAATACAAGGAGGTGAGAATTGCTTGAGAGTATTTTAGATGTTGGTTTCAACCAAAGGGAATTTCCTTAATCTTAGAATTTATGTCCTTATAGCAAGAATCACATTGAAATTCCAATAATTCCCCACGGAGTCGAGATGGAGGCCTGCTTGCCGAAACCATTCCTACTCAATACTGTGTGGCATCTCATCCAAAGAACGAAGAGAAGGATCATGGGGAGAAGAGGAGGAGGAGAAGTCAGAGGGATCAGGATTGTCTAAACTGAAAAAGTGTTATTATTCAGAGACAGCATGAGAGTCCAAACCCCAAAATAATCTATAGATATGCATTTACATTGACTTAAAATATGTGACCCATATATAAAAACAAATAATATTTCTACCAGAAATAAACAATAAGAAATAAACCTATTGAAATCACCATTTAGAAGAAGATTAAAAACCAGTTACTCAGCGAAAACATGTAATAAAACAGAAAGCAACCACACAGCAAACTAATATTATCAAGAAAAGCTACATAAAAAATGTAAATAAATGGAAGGGAGACTCAGTATTGTGAAGACAGCAATCTACTTCAAACTGATATTTAGATTCAGTGCAACCCCATCTGTTTAAGTCTGACAGCATCAACAGGCTGATCCTAAAGTTTATTTGGAAATGCCAAGGAATAAGAATAGTCAGTCTTGAAAGACAAAGAAGGTGGAGACTTCTACTCTTAATACCAGGACTTTATTTAGCAACAAAATTAACATAGCATGTAACTGGTTCAAGGAAAGACAAATAAACCTAATAGAAAAACAGGTCCAAAGAAGGACCACCCACATGTGGTCACCAGATTTATGACAAGGAAATAACCAAACAAAAGGAAATGAGTCTTTGACATCAATGACCACGCACTGGATGTCCACCTGGAAAAGTTGACATCTCATCCTTATCTCAGGCATACATTGAAAACTACTTTGAATGGATTGTATATTTAAATGGGAATGGCAATTCGTATGTTTTCAGGAATATCTTCGTGACCTTGCTTACAAGAGTTCCTCAAATGGGATACAAACTAAATACTAACAATTAATTATACACATCCTAAATCTCAGTATGGAGGGATAAGTGACTAATGTATTGGGAGAAAATATTTGCAGCATATATAACTGATAATTGACTGAGATCAGAATATACAAAGTATTGTTTACAAATCAGTTAGAACAAATAACAGCACACAAACGATCAAAGAACTTGAAGATACTTTATTAAAGAAAATATCCAAATAGTGCACAATTATCACCACAAAGCTGTGTGTGAAAGATATTCAGCATTCAGTATTCATTCTTAACCACAAGGAGAATACTTTATACAGCTAGAGAATATCTATAACTGGCACACTTCTCTGTGTAACTCTTACACTTCCATCAAATCCCTTTTCATTTGAATGAACTTTACATGGGCTTCAATCCTGTCTAGTCCAAGCAGTGAAAAGTTGTACGCCTCTGTGTGAGACAGGTCCAGCAATCCAGCCAGGTGCATCTATTACCTGTCCGATCTAGACACGACGAACAGGCCGGAGTCCCAGCTCTTTTTCTTGCTGTGCTTCTGGCTGCTGTCAGGGAGGTACACTCTGTCCATGTGCCAGAGCTCAGAGCTCAGGGTGCTCAGGAGAGCGTTAGCCTGCTGGGGAGCTCACAGGAAGCTCACCTGGCCCCTGTTTGAACAGCTTCACTCTCGTTTGACCAACGCCACAGGGAGACTCCGTTTAGTTCAAGGAGCACCAGGTGGATTTCGTGTTCTAATGCTTCCTTGATTTGGGTTCTACCTCTTTCTGTCGTGGTACTGATTCTGAATCTTGTTGATACTGGACACTGTAGAAAACCTGACTGGATCTCTGGATCCTTTCTGAGGGGGGTCGGGGGTGAGGCACACACAGGCACTCTCCAAACAGAATTCGGCCTACAGTTTGGGGACTACAGATGGGGACAGATGTCAGGGAGTTAACACAGCTGGATTCACACAACTGGTTTTTCTACTTGTTGGTGGGCTCCCATCGGATTACCTATTTGAAGTTCCTATATGACTTTTAAAAAAAGCCCTTTGGGTAGCAAATGAAACAGTTATCAATAAAGTTAGGCAATATAATATCCGCTTTGGAAGTAAAATAAGAAACAAAATTTATCATCAAAATGCACATGAAATTTCCTGGGTGCATCTTTCCTAGAGCTTCTAAGAAAGAGGGAAAAGTTGTTGTTTGTTGCTGTGGGAAGAGCTTTTCCATTAATCAAGACATTAAAAAAGAGGCAACTGTGAGACCCAGGGTTATTTATTTACCTCTATCAGTCTGTCTAAGATGGGTGGAGTCTCATTTTGTAATAGGAGGTGGCAGAAGCCCTCAATTCAGGCCACCCTGCTGTGAGGAGCCCACCCCAAGCTGCTTTCTGAGGATCTTTGCTCCCTAAACAAAAGGCAGGGATCCAGCCCGAGGCAACGGTGCAGTGTGAATTGGGCTGCAGAATCGACCACCCCCACTGACAAAGGGTTAAATAAAGATGGAATCATTTCCAAGGCAAATTCAATTTAGCATCTGGAGGTGCTGCCTCAATGGAATGCCCTGGGAGTGTCCAGACAAGCTGCCCGGCTCTGACAGGTGAGCCTGGTGGGGCCAGCACATCTGATTTCAAATAGCGCCAGCAACTGTGAGCGGATTCAACACCCAAGGAAAAGCAGAGGCTGCATTTGGACAATTCAGACACCGTCAAGTGGATCGGATAAGCTGCCTCCAGTTCGTTTGCTCTTTCATTACTCCTTGCATCCTCTGGACACTTGCGTGTGTGTGTGAATGTAATTTTAAAATGTAGAATCCCAGCTCAATATGGTGGTGCTCTGCTGCAATCCAGCCTCAGAAGACCAAGCCAGGAGGACGGCTGTGAGCTCAGGGCCAGCCTAGGCTACATAGTGAGCGCAGACAGCCTGAACTGCACGGGGAGAACCCATCACAAAAATAACCAGGCTTCTAACCTTAGCATGGGCTTCAAAGCACTTGAAGACAAGATTACTTTTTGAAAACTACTCTGACAATTTGTCATAAATTTTTATCACCTGAGATAAGCAGCTGATACAGTCTTTAGTCCTGTCTGTGTTTTGTGATCTGAATAACAGACTCCGCATCAGGCCCTAGTGAATAAACCGTCACTGACACATACTATGAAAATCATTGGCAATGACAACCAGATACAAATCTATTAACATCAAAAGCAAAACCAAAAATCCATCAGAATCACTTTTTGTTTTTAAAGAGAAATTAAAATCTTTCCATGCGGGTACACAGCACAGTGAGCTATCTACAAATTTGGAGATCCAGGAACACAAACGACTTTCAGTAACTCATGTGATTTAAGAAGTTAATTTCTCTTCGCTACATAAGGGAGTAAACGGAAAAAGTCCTGTAACAGTGTCAGTTTTTAAAGCATTTCAACTTGAGCTTTAACTATGCCACTGTCTGTACTGTATAAACCAAAGCCAAGCACTCAGGAAGGCACGGTCCCCTGCAGGCCCGTGCAAATACATCTGCTCCTTTTTCATTGTTGGCACTGAGGGTAGCATGGGGTTCTAAAAGTGTAGGCAGGGAAGCTCCTGGCCTAGGACCCTTCCACTGTGAGACTGCAGGTGGAGTCCGGTGAAACTCTGTCTCCGTGGAGGGCATAAAAGGGAACAAAGGTTTGTGTATGGTAGGAAGAGAAGGAGGACTCGAGGGTAAAGGATTGCGTCACGGGGCTGAGGCTGTGCCTTGGCAGAGGATCACACCCTCAGCGTGCCTGAGGCTCTGGGCTCCTTCTCAGGGCTCCTCACTCCAGAAGCACACTGCAGTCTCAGTTCACACACAGGGTGACCTTGAGCAGGCCAGTTCCGCTCTCTAAAGCTGTCAAGCCAGGATGCTTCTCGTGCGTGTGATATTAATGTGAAATAAGATTTATAAGAGGTCATCGGTTTGGACTGAGCTCCAATAGGAAGTCACCACAGACCAAACTAAAATGGAGCCACTCATGCTAAAGTTCCACGTTAGCAAATAAAACCTAAACCAATGGTGGGAGAAATCAGGAATGCACGAGAGACAGCAGCCAAATCCTTAAACCGCCAGGGTTAGTCAGCGGGAGAAGGGAACGCCTTTGGTTCCAACTTCGTGAAGGAAACCCCTGAGCTGACCAGTTCTCTCCCAGCTCCCCATTTCTACTTTCTTCAGGCCTTGTCTGTCTACAAAGTCCACTCCCTCTTTTCAGCTGATTAGAGGGCATTTTGTAAAGTTTGAGAGGAAAATCTATTAGTTAATTAACTTTGTTATGGTTTGTCTTTTGACATTAACAAATGATAAATGGGATAATAAAAATGCTTTCGATAAGATATGTTCATAAAGATCTCAAACTACTGCATAAAAACTAGCACTACCAAGGGGCTGGGGATTTCGGTCAGAGGTTTTGGTGCCTGTCTTGCAAGCGCAAAGGCCCGGGTTTGATCCCTGGTAAACCACATACAATACTGGGTGTGGAGATTCTTGTCTAGCAGCAATCAGTACCACATACCACAGCGCCGGGC
>PVIR01015845.1:0-37622 GCA_004026965.1 Petromus typicus
CTTTTTCAACCTCTTTTTGATCTGTTTTAAAACCTCCTCTGTTATCTGTTTAATTAATTAACTATGTAGTTTTTCATTTCCTCTCTCTGAGGGCCCTGTGGATTAGCTTTTCAAAAGTCTGGAGTTTTTGGAGGTATTTTCTTACCTATCTCATAATTCTACCTTTCTCTTATTTTGTTTTGTGCTAAGGTTTTCAGGTTGAAGATGACAGAACACTTTGTTGCTGGTATGGAGGTCTCCTTAGATAATGTCTGCTTTTCAGTGATACCTTTGTCTTTGTCCCAGGATTCAACCACTTTTGTTTAATTCAGGGGGAAGTCTGTAGTTTATTTGGCCCAGCATCCAAGTCCTTTGAAATTGCCCACAATATTGTTAATAGCACGAATGCAATCCTGACACTGGCATCCACATAGAACCAATTAGTGGCTACAGTGCTACCTTGGCAACAGCAGTAAAATGAGTAAGAATAATAGCATCACAACTAAACTGGATACTGTCATACCCTAAGAAATAGTAATGTAATGTCCCACACTTAACCAGAGAACAATGATCTATAACTATAGTGTAAACACTATGAAAAACCAAATCCAACCTAGAACAAAAATCAACTAAATACAGTAACCAAACCTTCACTAACAAAGAATGTAACAATATTTAACAGTGATAGCATAGTTTTAAGTAACTTTCTTAAAAATTATTAAGCTTAGTGGTTATACCAGTAAGTATTGAAAAGATGAGTGATCAGAAATGAAAAACTAGAATTTGAAAGACTAATCAACAGATGAAAAGGAGCAGATAACAGTGATCCTAATAAGGACAATTTCCTAATAAGGACAAAAAGGATATTAAGAGTATTACATGAAAGTAGCAAAAAGAAACAGAGAGCAGAAAGAAAAATAAATAAGAAAAAAATTAAAAAGACAAAAGGAAAAGGAAAAATCAGACTCCCCTCAAAAGAATCAAAGGAAAAAAAAAAAGCAATTGAATACCTCTCCCCAAAATCCTCTATATTTTTGGATGAATAGTTTCCAAAATCTAAAGTCTTGGCATCCAAAAGTCACAATTTTCTCTGACCAACTTTATTGCCTGTGGTTTTTTGAAATGTAACCTGTCCGATAAAACAGTCCCTCCATCTGTATCCTACAGACTATGGCAGCCATAAGGCGTGTCACTGCTCACACCAGTAGACCAGTAGATGGGAAAGCAATCAGGTCACTGATCTCTTCTGGATATAAACAACTTTCTGGGCTTTCAGGCATGGCTGGGCTTTATCTTATCACTTTTAGATCCGACAACCTCCGAAAACCTCATTTACCAGACTTTATTTCTCACCATGAAGGCAGGGCCCATGTCCTTTTTTGCCTGAGCTTAGATTTCTCATGGGGTCTAGGTCCAGGCTGAACCATCTCTCCAGCTGCCTGCTGTGGCTATCCCTGACCCAGACACTGTGGGAAGGTAACAGCGAAATCCTGACAGGGAGTTTTACTGCAGCTTTCTGCAGCTCAGTCTTAAACAACTAACTCCTTCTTCAAATTCTCTAGTAATATTGTATATTATACCTTGCATTTCTTCGACCTTAGCATGCCACGAAGGAGTCAGTTGCAAGAGCACAACCCTGAAACTCTTTATATGCTTTACAATTGTGGCTTTTCTCGGAGCTGGTGCTTCTGGTCTGGTCAGTTATGTTTCCCTGGAAAGGCTCACTCTCTGAGGCTTACCTCTCTCCCGGGCATTGGTCCTGTCCATGATCAGGTCTATCAGTTGGGTGGCACCTCTCCTACCCTATAGTAAAGCAAAACAATACAATACAAAGAGTTTGGAATGGGTGGGTGGCAGAGTCCAGTGGTGAATGCTACATGGGGTGGGCCCTGCTGGTGGTATGTAAGGTGGGTCCTGTCTATATGAATGGAGGTTGGTTCCATCTGCAGAGGGTGGGGATGGATCCAAAGAATTGAGTTTAAAGCAATCATTTTTCACAATTATAGTGTAGATTTATTGTAATTATAATATATCTTGAAATATAATTTTAAAATTTGCTTTAAGAATGTATACTAGGGGAATAATTTGCTCTAATCATTAAAGTATATTATACAATTATAGCAATTACAATCATGTGGATTTGTGTAAGTAATACCTAGATTATCAAAGGAACAGTAGAGTTAGTCCTGAAGAAATTTTATTCTATATAATTTACTATATCATACAGTAAATATTTAAACAAAGAAGAACAAAATATCCAAGAAAAGATATTGAACTAATTCAGTTTCAGCTTGATAGTATGTAAATTTATGTAATTAAAAATAAAACTTTAAATCATTGGAACTTTTTGTAGGTCAGTATTGAACCACTATTGACAGTAGAAACTACATGTTAGATACAAAGTAGTAGAAAATACTGATTTTTAAAGAAGGTTTGTACCTGTGTGAAGCCCAACAAAAGAAGAAAATAGTAACAAATAATAGAAAAAATGATTAAGGAAGATGAACAGGTATTTTAAAAGACAAGACATTTGCAGAAAATACTTATTTTTATTAACATTTCAGGATAATAGTCCATTTCCCCCATCAATTAGTAAACACCCTAAAAATGTTTAGGCAAAATGTAGCTGTAGAGCTAGTCCAAAAGTTATGCTGATGTCTTTTTGTGGGAATAAAAATTAGTAGGGTCTTCTGCAAAATAACTGGGTCAGGTGAATTAAAGTTTTTTGAATTGGTTATATCTTTCACTCAAACAACTGTAGTTCAAAGTAACTTAATGGAATAAAACAATCAAAGATATTAACAAAGATTTAGGGACATGGATGTTAATCATAGCATTATTTGTAACCAAAAAAATTTGAAAACAACTAAACTGTGATACAATAGAAGGCTGATTAAATACCATATTCAAATGATGATTTGTTCCTCATAAACATGTTTTGGAAGAATACTTCATTACATGAACAATGTTAACAAAATTTAAATAAGAAACACAAACCCATTAAATGAAACTGAATACACAGTTGACCAAGTTTTTGTAAGTTATATATAAGTTGGTGTATGAGCAGGAAAGGTTTTCAAAAATTAAATAATACTATTTTTGGATAGTAAGAAAATGAATTTGTCTTTATCATATTCTTCTACATCTTGTACTTATTTTATATCTTTATCATGTATTCTTGGATGTCCTTGGAAACCATCCAATAACAAGATACATTAAAATAAAAGTGAATACAATAAAAGCTTTACAACTATAATCATTTAATTTGTAGAAAATGATCTTTTAAAGAAAATATAGGAATCATACATTTTTATTGCTTATTTCCACAGTTGTTACACTCCAGCTATGCAAGTTTACAATGGTCATGCTAATAAAAGCTGAGTAAAGATTTATAAAACTTTCTAATTGAAGACAATCTCTCAGATTTATTACATAATTAAGTTACACTACATTTTAAAAATGAGCATTATAAATACATACACATTTATCAAGGTATATTGTGTACAGATGCAAATTCTCAATGATGATATTAATCATTATGTATACCTAAAATGTACCAGCTCAATAAAGGAAAAACAAAAGTAAAATCCACATCTATGGATTTCATAATTTTATAAGAAGAAGTCAGTGAGCGATGTTCTTCAGTTTGATGCTATCAATGAAAAAGAATTGTCCTGCCTTTTGTGTGTAGGCAAGTTATTGGAATGTTACACTAGAACCATGATACCCCCCCAATGATTTTTTTTTCAGTGATGTGTCTGAAAGATGCACCAAAAGACGTTATGCTCTAGGGAGAGAACCTTCCACTGCCAACTGCGTCTTCTGTGTCTAACGATGGATAGCATTCTCAGGGCTGAGTCTCTCTTTGCAGTAAATGCATGTTTCTAGTTCTCCATAAGGGAGGTAGGAAGCTAACATGCTCTGATGTCTAGCATGAAATTCATTTAATGACAATTGCAATAAAATCCTGAAATTGATTCCTTATGATTTCAGCTCTTAAGTTATTTTTGTTTCTACCCTCATTCTGGTCTGAACTTCTTCCAAGTGGCTTGATTATTCAGGGAATGGATCTAAGGCACCTGAGGCAGAGAAATGTGCTAGTGGTTAATGTCTGACATGTTCCTAGGAAAAGACAGGATGCATTTCCTTGTTTGAGAAACACATCTAACATTTAAAGCAACCTCATCTCTCACAGAACACTTCCTGCCTTGGAATCCTCTCATTATAAAGATAAAGAAAATAAATATAGGTTTCCTATGTTGATTCTGGAGTGGATGGATAGTTAGAGATATATCAGAGTGGTTGGTAGCCATTTGGTTTAACATTAGCAAAGACTTTTTCTCACTTTTCATTCTGAAATAGTTTCATAACTAAGAATAAGTTACACAGAGCTTAATAATTTACAAAAAATTTCCATCTTTCCTAATCACGTATTTTCTCAATGAACTTGTGAAGTGGGCTCAGCTTGTATCATCATCATAATTCCCATTTTAAAGAAGAGGAAAGAGAGGCTCAGAGACAACTGCTTTGCTTAGTGTCTCTAAGGGTCATAGAACAGCAGGTTCAGGAGAAAGGATTCAAATATAAGTCTTCTGATTTGTCTGCTGTATAATATTGTTTACCTGTTAGACACCCACATATCCAAGTGGAGTTGCATAAAATAGCAAATACACAGCTTATTTTTTAATTCATTAGTACTCCTCAGAAAAGAAGAAATCCTCTAATATCATATCTCTAATCACAAATCAAACCTCAGTAATTTTAAGAAAATTAAGTGTGTAGTATAGCCAAGAATTTACACTAATATTAATTTGCATTTTTGCAACTCACTGCTTAAATCATATCATTCCTTTGCATTTGGAAAGCCTGGGTAGAATATTCATGAAAAGCATTTAATGTCATGAAATCAAGAGAATAACCTAGTCCTTGGATAATTGCAAGAATAAATTCTGCAGTACTGTGACTAGTAGTAGATACTGACCTTTAGTTCAAAATTGCTAAGTATCATCCTAAGCAGAAGTATAATTATATAAAAATATTTCAATATGATATGAAAAACTAAGGCTGATGGGGCCTATATTATGTTTGCTAGTCAACTTTCTATCACTGTGACAAAATTCCTGAAAAAAAATCAATGTGAAAAGAGCAAAATGAAGATTCTAACAGGGATTTTTAAAAAGAACTCCTTCAGTTTGGAGTTAGAAAGAATGAGTACAAGGACAGACTCCTCCACAGGATATGAACAAAGTTGCAGCAGCAGAAGAAAAAAAACTTCCAAGCAATTCGAGTTGGAATGGAACTGTGCATCTATTTGCCCTTTAATTGAGGAAAAATCTGATAAGCAGATTTGTTGTTTATCGGAGGAGTGGATGTAGTTTATTGTCAAATTTAGATTCAGTTGACTTAGTTGGAAGACAGATAATGAGAGAAACAAAATTAAATAAAGGTCTTTATTATTAAAGAAGAGAAAGGATATAAGAGAAGAAGGGAGAGAAGGTACTAAGGAGGGGAAATGATAAGTGTGTTAGACACAGGCGTGAGAATGCCAAGACAAACCTCACTATTCTCTAAAACTCATATGTGCTAATAATGAGAAGGAAATTATCTTGTGTTCTTCTAAGGTAAAAGATCAAAATTAATACATTAAAATAGTTTTTAATGTATTTCTAGTTACAATTATATTCCACTTGATTTACATAAAAGAAAAATGAAATTTCCAGAAAACCAGGACATAACAAAGAAAGAAATACTACTTTGAAAAATCAAGGGAAAATTTGAGAAAATAATTAATATGGGATTTAGAGATTATTTCATAAAAATTTGTCATTGGAAAACAAGAAAGCAGCATGCTTAGCAGACAGCACAAAGCCATTAAATAAATAAGCTAAACACAAAGAACAACTGAACAAGACATAAAAGAATGTAGGTACCATTACAAAGAGGGAGAAAAATTCAGTAAGAATTTCTAGAACATTCTTCACATGACAGAGGATGAGATTGCTTGGATCAATCCTCTTGCAGAGAACAGTCAGAAAAGTTAGATAAAATATCAACAATATGTGTTGGAAGGCACTGGAAATCTCCTAACATAGAATAGATTTGTAAGAAACAAGATCAGGAAAAGAAGCAAACCTTAGTGTTGGTACTGCTTTTCTCTTTGGGAAAGTTGCTGATTTTGTAAGTATCAGCCCAAGGCTGAGAAAATAATCAGAATTCTCAGCAACTTAGCAGGACTTATGATGTTAACAATGGAGCTGAGTATCCTTGAGGGGAATGACCTTGGTTCATGCACTTGACCTCTTTTGGGGGCAGGGCAGGGAATTGAGGAGTAAAGATAACTCAGAAGGGGACAATTCTCTGTAACAAGGCAAAACAAAATTTCTACTTTTTCTATAAAAGGCCAGATGATAAATGTTTAAGGCTTCTCAGGCCACAAAATCTCTGTTGCAACTGCTCCACTCTGCAGAAAGCAGGCACAACAATAAACAGACAAATGAGCATACTTGTGTGTTCAGTAATGTTGTCTCTGAAACAACAAGCCCAGAAACCTGTTCCTTTACACCTTGGAGTTATTAAGTAGATATTGTCCATTATGCCAGGGTCAGATCAAAGGCTAGAATAATAGACACCTGTTCCCTGAATAGTAATGAAAGGTGAGATGAAGGAGAAATTCAGGGATTTGAGGATTACTACTGTGTGGCAGGCCGAATAATGACCTATCACAAAAATGTCTAAATTCTTATTCTCTGTGGGAGTCTATGCATAACAAAGAGACATCAAGGTTCCTAATCATCTGAAGATAAGAAAGCTCTTGAATTAGATAGGTGGGTCCAATGGAATCACTTGAGTCTTTGAAAGCAAAGACAGAAAAGTGAGGGAGAGTCAGGGAAGGTAGATTTGACTGAGAGCAGAGATTGGCACAATATGAGGTGAGACAAACTTGATCTGCTAGTACTAGCTTGAAGATGGAATGGGCAATGGCAAAGTATCAGCTGTCTAGGTTCTTTATTCTCAGAATTAGGATCAGGAACAGTTAACCTCCTGAACAAAACACTGCATGAGTTGCCGTTTCTTTAAAATGTGCACCTCCATAATCAACTCAGTTGTTTACACGGCTTTAGTCATGTCCATCCTGCTGTTTCTATAATGCCATGGCACTAATAAGAAACATGTATTAATAAACGCTTTTTATGTAAAAAGATGTCTATCTGTAAGACTTGTGGCTGATTAAGTCTTACACATATATTTATCCAATAGCAACAGTGGTAAGATTTTACTCACACAGGCACAAAATAGTGATGTGGCGGGAAAAAGAGAGAAACATGAAGCCTGCCTTATAAAAGACAGTCAATCTCAAAAAAGTAGATTATTTAAAATGAGATCATCCGAAGTAGCTTTCAACTAAGGCCTGAAGACAGCTGACAGTATGTTCCAAGGTGAGCAAGTTTATGAAGGTAAGTAAATAACTTAATACTTACTGAAGTTAAATGTGAGTACGCTTAGTGGATCTCTGATGTAGATATCTGATTTGTAACACACAGCAGAGTGAGGGGCAGGGTAGGCCTATCCTTCTGTAATTTCAGGTCTGGTGAGGTGAGTAGTTTCTTTTCTGAATGTAGGGGACACTGTAGGCTGATCCTTAACCATGCCAGGATGGACATGCCAGAGAATACCAGAGAGATGTTATCTGAAGCTGCTAGTTGAAGCTGAGTAATAGCTAATTATGCAAAGTAATATATCCCCACCCCAACAGTGGGCCAAAGATATTGAAATCTGGGGGACTAGAATGTAATCAAAGGCCATCATAAGAATGTTGCCCTTGGGTTGCTTAAAAAGATATTCTACCCAAAAGTGAATCTGCCTGTCACAGTACAGGAAGCATCTCAGGAAACAGCAGCGAAGGGTGAACCCCTGGGTGTGCAAACTGAAGACTATTTGTATTTAGTCAGCTCAAGGGAAGTGCCTGCTGGGTCAAATGGTTGTGATCAGGAAGATCCAGTGTATCTTACATGCACTGTAAGGACATGTTCCTTTGAAACATCTTTGTAGTCCAAGAGGCAGTCTGTGCACACACGCAGGTGAGAACATTTCTACTCACTTGTCCCTATCTCCCCCTGCTCCTTTTCCTCTCCCTGCTTTAAACTTGGAGTATCAGAAAAAGGAGTAACAACTGCCCCTTAAATCTGATGGAAGCCTCCTAAAGGACCCCCCCCCAAGAGACAAATAGGGCTTTTTTGCTGAGTTGTCAAAGGGTAAAGGCTAAGGCTGTAGTTTGAAGCTGAAGAAGAAGAGAGAAGAAGGGAAGACTGGGGCAGAGAGGAGGAAGGGAGGAGACAGGGGAAAGAGAGGGACAGAGAGAGAGAGAGGTGAGCTCAGGTGGCATCTGTATTGTGTTTGAAGATCATGGGACATGACTAAACAGATGAGCCTACAGGATTCCCAAGGGAACTACTCACTTTTCCCTCAAAAGGAAGAATACAAGGAGCGAATCTATGGGAAACATCATCGATTAAGTAGTGTGAAGTAGTGTGGCAGCTTATTTTAAATACAACAGCTTCTCATAAAGCCTTCCTTTTGTTCAAAGGCTCCCATTTATGAGGCCTCTGCAAGACCTCGAGGTTTCAGTCAGTGGTCATACAAGAGGTCATCAGTTAAAGGCCAACTAGTAATTAGATGCACAGGCTTGATGTTACCAGTCTGTAGAAATGAAGAAGGGAGCCATTTAGCCAGAGATGAAACAGGAAACAAAAGTACGATTGACTGAATGGAGGGTTATTTATTAGCCCTTTGGCACGTACCCTCATTTCCTCTTGGTGTATAGTAATGTTGCCAGTGGTGTCTTTTAAAATGCAAGTAAATGGTAAGAACTTTAGCAGCAGTAACTACAATTTACTGGTCTACACTTTTTCAGGATCTGCTGAGGCCTTTTTTTGTACAATATTATTAATCTCCTCTGTAACAAAGAAGGGGGCATATATCGACCAAGGACATGAATTAGGTCACAGTGGAGAATTCCTATTTCCCATGCATAGCATCAATGAATGGTTGGTTCCAGCCTATTAATTATTTAAATAGTTATTATCTATGTTTGTCCTTCTTGCTTGAGATGAAAAGTGCTGATCTAAGCTTCGCTGCCTCTTGTAGCAATACAGACATATGCACAAAACCTTTTTACAGCAGGGAAGAGCAGGCTGAATCTTAGTATGAGGCAAGCAGAATGCCGCTCATTTTAACATGAATTATCTCATTTAATTATGAAAAAAACTTGTACAATAGATATCCTACCTTCACTTTGTAAATGAAAAGGTCAAGGTCACTAAGTTAATAAGTGGCAGGATGTTGGCTGTCTTCCCAATGTTGCACTTTGGAATCTAAAGAATAAAATATAGGTCTTGTATTCCTCCTATGCTATGTTTCATAAAGAGGATATCTTTTGTTTCATTCCTCCGTATGCTTGTGAAGCTGGTGAGAAGTAAATGTTAGAATGCCTACTGTATAGCTCAGATATTTGTAGAACTGAGCATAAGAACCAGTGTAGGTCATCCACTAAGCCTTCGATGTTAACACAAAGAGAAGTAGCTGTAGTCTGACCTACATACAATTATTCAGGTATCATTACCCATTGTGGTAGTGAAATACATATCTTCTCCCAGGATCTTGCTTCTTAATCCCTAGAATCTGTGATTGTTACCTCACAGGGCAGAATTTTGAGCATTAAATTATGTGGTAAAACAAAGCATGAAGTTAGAAATGAGAGGGAAAGTTCATTCTGTGTTGCCTGGGTTCATGTACTTGTGCTCTTATACAAGAAAGACAAAGGAGGTTTGAAACAGACTATAAAAAAGAAGACACATGTGATGGCAATTTCAAAATGAGACAAAAGAGAGAATAGAGATCAATTAATAAAGAAGAGCATCTTTTTATTTATTTATTTATTTACTTACTTACTTACTTATTTAAGACAGGACCTGGCTATGTAGTGCAGCCTGGCCTCTATCTCCTGGTGATCCTCTGCCCCAGTTTCTCCCAAGTGCTGGGATTACAGGTGTACACTACCATGGCCAGCTAGAAAAAGAGCATTTTATTTAGCTGAATAAAAATCATAAACTCTTAAGTAACAAGATGTCACCCCAAAGTAAGTAGGGTAAAGAGAATCATACTAACTTTTAGAACAATGAAAATCTTAGAAACTTCTGGAGAGAGGAATATATTTTTAAAAAGAAAAATAATCCATATATATATGGATTATAATCCATATATAAAATAATCCATATATAAAATAATATATAATTATATATAAAATAATATATATTATAATCCATATATAAAATTATATATATATATATATATAATACTTTTCTTGACCCAGGGAGAATATGAAAAATGCCTTAGTCATCATTAGGGAAAATAATTTTGAATGAATTTGCCCATTTTACTTAACTTTGCATCTTAGTGGAAGAGCAGAACTCTCACAAATACACTCAGAAACATAACCACACATAGAATCTCCTTGAAGAGTAACTGAGGATATGTTATGACCTAAACATTAACTTACAAAAGAGAAAAATAAAAGTATACAATAAAACAAAATAAAACCCATAAATGTATATAGCTATGACTGTGCAATTATTGATACATAATAAAAAGAATAATATACAGTTAATAAAAAAGTAGTGGAATATAAAGAAAGGAAAGTAAAAATAAGATTAAGTAATTGAGTTAAGGTGACATGCCACTAAATAATGCTAGGTGTTTACAGAAAGATATTGAAATAAACACAAAGCTATAAACTCTATAAGGTAGGATAATTATAAACCATGAAAGAAAATAAAAATAAATCAGATACTGGGTTAGTCAACTCAAGCAAAAAAATTCAAAATCTAAAAACTCCAAGCATAGAGTGTAAAAAACAAAACAAAACAACAACAAAAAAAAGATCTACACACAGCACTGATTTCAGTGTGTCCTCATCACAGTGAGTGTGAGTGGCTTAGACTTCAAGACGGAATTACAGAAACATATGTAGTAGTAAAATAGCCCAATTTCAGATTGTTTTAAAAAGATGAACCAAAAATTAGTAATAAAATTATACAGTAACTAGTAATCCTAATGCTCTCCAGGCTATTTCATAACTGAGACATAAATGAAAAGTTTTTTTTTTTCTTTTTTACTGCAGGCCAGGAAGCTTGTATAAGCTAGACACAGAAACCAGGTAAATAGGTGAAAGAAAAAGAAGTATGAATCAATTTTATTATTGAACTAGATGTAAAAGTTTTCCTCAAATAATAATAAATAAAGAGAATAAAAATTTATCAAGAGATTTCATTTGAGGAATACTAAAATTGTTAAACTTTGAATAGTTTCTATTACAGCAAGTGGACCAAACTAACAGACTAATAAGGAGGAAAATGTGCACCCATCCCAAGAAACTCTAAGGTAGTATATAATATACTTAAATGTTCATTCTGGATAAAACTTGTAGTAAACTAGGCAGAAAAAAAATCATAACAAAAAGAATGCCCATAAGAAAATGACAAAATGTCCATCAACTGGAGACTGGATAAAGAAGATGTGGTTCTTTTATAGAATAAACATTATTCTGCCATTAAAAATGGTAAGATTGAGTCAATCATACTCAAATGGATGTACCTTTAGGACATCCTCATAAGTGAAATAAATAGGCCACAGATGTGTAAATATCGTGTCTTTTCTCTGGTATGAGATAATGAAGATGTAAATGAGTTCTAGTACATATAGTTGATATTGTGAAATAGAAAATATTTAAAAGGAAATAGGGTGTAGGGGTAAATAATGAGTGGGAAAAGAACGTGATAGTAATAAAAGGAAATAAAGCTTATGTTTATAGGGAGTGAAGTTTGCAGGGTGGGTGGGGGAATGGGAAAAAATGAGAATCAAGTTGTATCATATTGTAGTACAAACTCTCAATGTTGAATGCGATGATGATGTGTATATATAATGTACCAATAAAGATTTGAGGGGCTGGCGATTTAGCTCAGTGGTTCCAGTGCCTGCCTTGTAAGTACAGGGGCCCTGGTTTGATACCGGTAACCACATAGAGACTCCTGCCCAGCAACAATCAGTACTACATAACACAGTGCCAAGCATGGTAGATCATGCTAATCCCAGCACTCAGGAGGCAGAGGCAGGAGGATTGCTATAAGTTCAAGGCTGAGCTGAGGGCCAGCCTGAACTACAAAAAGGGAGGCCCTGTCTCAAAAAAAAAAAAAAAATTGAAATAATTCAGAATGCTTTTTGGGAAGTAATAATTAATAAAGGATTTAAAATAAAATAAAAATTTAAAAAAGAAAACCAGTTAGACAAAACAAAACAAATCACAGGGAACCATGGGACTTAGAAATATCCACCATAAAAAAAAATCTTTAAGATATATAAAACTAAACCTAAAAGGAAATATACAGTACTGATATCAAAAAACTACACAAACCTTTTTGGAAGGACATAGAAAGAGACTTGCATAGCAGAAAAAGAAGAGTTTCTCTGAATGGAGAGTCAATATTTTAAGAATGACAGTTCTCCCACATTAATAAAGTTAGTACAATGCATAGAGAATTATGAGATAAAATTTCTAATTTCTGATTGAAAACTAATATGTAATAAAAATGCTCAATGATACTGAGAACTTTGAGCACAGAATGAAAAAATATTTACAGATTTGAGCATATACATTTTAAAATGTTGAATTATAAACTATAACAAAATCCTAAGGCAGCAGGTAACATCATATTTTAAAACACTATTTCAAATATTAAACAGATCTTACAAATAGAATGAAAAAGAATAGATAAATAGTATTTGGAGTAAAGGCCCTAATAAGATAATTTATTAAAATAAGAACAATCATTAATAAAATAAAAAGATGATAGTAGTATTGATGGAAATCAGGAGTTTGTAATACTACTACTAATCACACATTCACATATTTTCTAGAAATGTAAAGCAGGAATGTGTTTCAGGGAAAAAGTTGTAAATTGGGCCGGGGAGTTAGCTCAGTGGTTCCGGCGCCTGTCTTGCAAGCGCAAGGGCCCGGGTTCGATTCCCTGGTAACCACATAACAATACTGGGCGTGGAGACTCACCCCCAGCAGCAACCAGTGCCACATACCACAGTGCCGGGCGTGGTGGCTCACGCCTGTAGTCCCAGCACTCGGGAGGCAGAGGCAGGAGGATTGTGATGTGAGTTGGAGGCTGAGCTCAGGGCCAGCCTGAACCACAGGGCGAGACCCTGTCTCAAAAAAAAAAAAAAAAAAAAAAAAAAAAAACCTAAAAAGTTGTAAATAACTATCACGAACCTAAAATGTATAATCCTTCCACCTAGCCACATAGATGCAAACGGGGCATGTGCAAAGGTGTCTATGACAGCAGTGGGCGAAGCAGCAAAAATATGCAAGCAATCTTAGATGTTCATCAGCGTGGCATGGGATAAATAAATGACGATGTATTCAAAACTGATGAAAGACATCATGTCATGTTTTCAAGAAGTCCCATGAACTCTAAGCAGATAGAGTAAAGGTCACATTAGTTTCTTCACTAGAATCTTAAAAGCAGTCAATAAAAGAAGAGGAGGATAGCAGACTGAGATGTGATTTATCAATACAAAGAACATGTTGCTAAGCTATGATAGTTGGTAGGCTAGATATACTAATGGCACTTTTGATTTCCAATATTTTCAACTTACCATCGGTTTGTCAGAATCAAACTCCTTTGTAGGTCTAGTAGCACCTATATAAAATCGTGTCTACTACTCAAAGTATACAAGAACTGTATGTATACATACACATGTATATAAAGACTAAAATATGAATGTGTTAAATGCCTGTTTTATGAAAGTAGGAAAAATACTGTAAATGAAGCACCTAGAAAGTAGAAAACAAGATGTGGTATTGACAAGAAAAATTAACATGAACTAAGATTAATAACATCAATAAGAAGGAAAAGAGGGAAAGAGGAATCGGAGGAGGAAATAAGGCAGGAGGGAGAGGAATTTTTAAAGAAAGGAACAAGTTGTATTCTGTACATGTAAAAACTTCCCAAGATGATTATAAAATGCATATGCTGCAAGCCTGTAGTGATAAAGAATTTTAAAATAAATCCTGTCAAATTGTTTTTATAGAGGAAAATACAAATAACCAATGTCAGGAATTATAAATAGAGATCTCACCATATATTCTACAAATATTAAAATTTAATTAAATTACATTATGGACATGTAGGCCAATAAACTTGAAATATCAGTGCAATAAAGATACCAGGAAAATTCAATTTACTACAGCTGACATAATAATAAGTAGAAAGTATGAACTGTCCTTTTATGGAAAGGAAGATGTTTATCTTTCTTCAGGTAGATGTTTATGTTTGATGTGAATTACCAGAAACTACCCCTTTTGTCTATGAAAACAGCTGCTCCATACAATGTTCAGCTTGTGTGGACTTAAGTATCATCCTGTATGGTTAGTAATAAAGAGTCTCCTTTACAATTCCACTCAGCAATTCAATTCCTCTCAAAGTCACTAAGAAATTTGCTGTTGTGCTGTAATATTCATGGACAAAGCAGGCACTAATTTCACTGCCTGTTTTCTGCTGCACAGACACGTGTTGCTTATTGCCTAGGGTGAGGCTTAGTTACACAAGCTTTAGTACATCAAGAAAGAGGGGCTGTTCATTTATCTAAATACTTGGGTATGTGTCTTATCCTTCCCACTTCTTCATGTATTGAAACTAAAGTAATGAGATGACTTTTCAAACACTATTATAGGAAACTATAGAGATGGATCCTAAGTAATTTCTGACATCCTATTCTAGCCTTGTTGTACAATATATTTACCTTCATTTATAATAATTTATCTAATTAAATTAACCACGATGTAATGTTGTTGAAACTGAACAAGAAATTTATACATCCCCTGAGGTAAGCTGTAGACTACTGAAGTTCACTGTGAAACTCTGAAATCCATACAAAATGACTATAGGGTATGTGTCACTTACTGCATTGGGATGGCATGCATTAGTCTTCCTCCACAGAGTAGGTGGAGCTATCGTGTTTAGTTCTTTGACTCAGTGCTCATCCAATCCTTGTAGTAGTAGAAATGATACTAATAAAACTACAATAGGAATAATAATAAAAAATAATTAAATAATGTAATAAAATAAAAATAAAAGGACAATACTTTGTATCCATGAGAAAATGGTACACTTCTTATCTTTCCTGGGGTATGATATTTCCATATTTTGCTTTTTGTTTCATTTCAGGTGGACAAAAAACAAGGAGAAAAATTCATGACCAAGTTTCAGAAATTTTATTAATCTTTGCAGTTAAAATGTATCTTTCCTCTGTCCTCTATGATATGGGTATTCTCTTTGTATTTGATTTACTTTTTAAAAAAAATTATAACTGTCCTTTTTCAGGCTGTTGTTTCAATACAAATGTACCCTGTATAAAGATGTGACATTATAAAATTTGTGATATCATGACAGAGAATTTTCAGAAAAATTCAAATAATTCTTTTACTTATTCAGATCCTGATTGTCTTTCATTGACAATATTCAATTTACATGCTGGATGGTTTATAGTTACTGCCTAAAATAGGGCTAGCATATCAGTGTGAGGTTGCAACGTATAGGCTCCTATATTTAAATGTAAATTTCAGTGGTTACCAAAATGTGGAATCAATTATTTCTTTTTCACATAACCATGCCTTCTCAGCATGGTTTCTCTGTAGTTTCTCACAGAATCACTCAAGTCTTCCAGGAGAAGCCATAAGAAATGAACCTTTAATCAGATATTGCCTGTTGGGCTGATTAGTTCACTAATGAATACACATGACTGGTGGCCGGAAAGGAATTGTCTGTCAGTTTAACTTCTCCTTGGTTTGGAGACATTTCTATGTGTAGCCCACTTTGTGAGAGCTCATGTGTTTACCAGTCATTCAGGTAAACCTGCCTTTAAGACTGACAGGGAATCTGTGTAAACACACACGGAAATCGACAGGTGGATGGGCTGACAAATTCCCAACTGAAGCCACACAGACTCCATCTTTTCAACTGGAGCTATGTTTGCAGATCAGCTTGCAGAGACACATCATGCTTCTTTGGAAAATGTCACAAAGCATTTGTTTCTCCATTCTGCTGAGGCAGTGGTGAAGTGAAATATGTCAGCTGCAATAAAAATGGTGATAGCCTCATTTTCCTGCTGAATGTCTCACTGCGGGTAGACTCTATCACTGGCAAAGAGCTTTGGTGTTGAAGACTTTTCTTCTGGGCTGAGATGGCCTTATTGACTGTCCACTCTCACCCCAGCAGAGGATGATCATGAAAGAAGTGGGAGAAGCAGCCACACAACAGTATCCTGCAAGTCCGTCCTCTCCAGCTCTTCCTTTCAGTCTTTCCTTAGTAGCAACATGCAAAACCACAGAAACAACTCAGTGTCTGTGAAGATCCACACCCTTTCTGTTAGGTGCTGTGAAACCTGCATGAAAATCAAAGCCTATGTCTGCATGGGGAATACTTTTTTGTTGCTGCTGCTAATATAATAATAATAGTAGTAATAGTAATAGTCATGATGATCATGATAGAATATAATATTTGCTGGATACTCTGCTAGGTGCCAAATATAACATCTCTTTGAATCCTCTGAACTACCTTACTGACAAAGAGCACATTACTTTGATCACCACTTTAAGGAGAAGGAAACCAAGGTAGTCATTGGCAGGTATAAAGGATTCATTTATCTGCAGTAGTCCATTATGGAATTTTTCTACATATGTTTCTGCTTATTTGATATCATTTGGGGGGCTTACTTGGGGTGTGTGTGTGTGTGTGTGTGTGTGTGTGTGTGTGTGTGTGTGGACTGTGTCTGTGGTCTGGGTGCTATTTAGGAAAACTTTCATCCACTCATTCACCTGACTGGCCCCACTTTACAGGAACCTGTGTTCTGAGACCTCACTGCTCCTTTTCTCAAGGTCCTTTCTCAAGGTCTCAATGCACCTCATGTGTTCATGGTGAGTGCAGAATAATCTGGTAGCCCATAAGCCGTAGGATGTCAATTGGTGTGGCTGATAGTTCCCGTCAGAGTGAAAACCTGCGGTGCACACTGGCTGGACATGGGTTGACTCTTGTTCTTAGATTTGTTTCCTTGGCCAACACAGGGTTTCTTTATTTTCCTTTCAAAGTAAATTTCATTTAATTTTATTTTAAGAAATCAAGCTTATTGGTACATTTTAGAAATACATTATGATCATATTCATCATTGAAAATTTGTAATTGTATATGACATATTTGATTTAGATCTTTTCCCATTGCCCAAACCTCCCTTCAAACCGTAACCCCAATATATATATAAACTTTGTTTCCTTTTTACCATCAAATTGTTTCTTCTCCTTCATAAACACAGGGAGGTTGAGTAACAATTTCCAGAACAACCAATGGGTCACATAAGAAATTAAAGAAGAAATTAGACCGTTTTCATGATTAAATGATAATGTGAGCACAGTATGTAGGGATCTATGGGACACAGCAGAAGCGGCTCTATGAGGGAAATTCGTAACAGCGAATGCACATACTAGGAAAACAATGAGCTCAAATAAGCAACCTAATGTTTATTTAATTTTTAAAAGTATAAGTTTCTTGTAAAGCTTGATTTGTAGTTTCTCTTGAAAAACAAGAGAGATAATAAGTTGAGCTCCTCTTTTTTAAAACGACTGAGTGTCCTCACATGGAAGGGTGTGACCCCTCTGGCTTACCCTGGACCTTTCCCACACTCCATCTACACCACATTCCCAATATTCCCATTGCCCACCCGACTCTGAGTTTGCTGATTCCTGCTTTCCTTGAATCCTGACTACATAGTGATGGAATCACTGCTAGGCAGACATCTGTTAAGAGCCAATTAGCCAAGACTGCCCTTTTCTGTTCACAGTGGGTGGTGCAGCTGTGTGTGTGTGTGTGTGTGTGTGTGTGTGTGTGTGTGTGTGTGTGTGTTTGTTGTTGTGGTTGCCGTTTACGTTTACTTCCACTACGCACAATAGCAGAACCCTCTGCTACTGCAGTCAGGAGAGAATGCAGCTCACCACTCCCCGCAGTTTGTTTACTGCCACACTTCCTTCCTCTGGGCACACTCTCCAGGGCTTTGTGGGACTATGGGAATTTCTAAAACTACTCAAGAAGTATGCTTCCTCCTTTGGAATCATAAGAGCATCTTTTTCACCAAAATGGAGAGCATAGTCATGTGTATTTTTTCCACCCAGCTGCAAACCATCTGGTGGATGTCAATTCTTTGCTCGTACTGATGTGAAGTGGAGGGAATAAGGATCTATCAATTTATCCTGGCAGGATTTGAGGGCTGTATTTAGTGGTAACTCCCTTGGCTTAACCTACTTATGAGCACTTTCTATACTGTTCTGAGTGGTTGCTGATCACACTTTTATAAAATGCTTTGACATATCTTAACTTATTTCCTCCATGTATTAATCCAGTGAAGTGGGTTTTTATTGTCCTATTTTACAAATGATAAATGACAAGGCTGAGATAGTCCTGGCTTAATACCAGAGTGAGAAATAAAAACATGTCCAACATTATAACTCAGTATTTGGGGGTCTATATCAGTGCAGTGTCTAAGAATTTATAAAGTTATGTTAGGCCGCATCAGCTTAGAGGAAATTGTGTCACTGACATTAGAAAAAAGTTTCCCTGAGTCCGTCTAGTTTTCCATAGGTATCAAATGGGAACAAACATACTGATGAAAGTAGCTTCTCTTTTTAGGACGTAGAAACAATACTTTCCTAGTTTTCAGTTCTTGCTGTTGGCAAGGGAAAGTCATTAGCCTGGAAGAGAGACGCTCACAATCACGTCTGATGCTGGTGTCCACTGTCATTAGCATGGATGCTGATCATTGTGACAAAACCAATATGCTGAGCCAACATTGCAGGTGTCACAGAAGTCCCAGTGCCTTCAGGATGGTTGACATTCATGACCATATGCATGAGTGGCACAGTAGCTGCTGACAGAACCATGGGCAGTGCGAGGCCAATGGTGCTGCTGATGTGCCGAAGCTGGACCTTGCTCTCAGAGCTCTGTGCCTCCGTGATGTGCTGCTCTTTGGGGAGTGGGTGCAGAGATAAAGTGGTTTGGTTCAGTGAATGTGCCAGTAGGGTGCTCCAGAGCAAAGATGTCTTTTCTATTAAAGCTACTGATAGAAACAGTAGTGACAGCCCACCTTCTCCATTTTCTTTTGTTTTGAGACAGGGTCTCATTTTGTGGTTCAGGCTGGCCCTGAGCTCAGCCTCAAACTCACATCACAGCAATCCTTCTGCCTCTGCCTCCTGAGTGCTGGGATTATACTGGTGAGCCACCACGCCCGGCACTGTGGTATGTGGTACTGATTGCTGCTGGGATGGGTCTCCACGCCCAGTATTGTTATGTGGTTGGCGGATTGAACTGGGCCCTTGCATTTGCAAAACAGGCTCTGGAACCACTGGGCTAACTCCCTGGCCTCACCTTCTCCATTTTCACCCAGTTATGGAGGTAAAGAGAGCCAAAGTCAAGGCACAGGACCTGCTAAGGGATTCTTACATCATCCTCACGTGGTGGAAGGGTGAAAGATAATGAATCTGCCCTACTATCTACTCTTGTGCAGGAAGACTCTGACTTCATGATGTAATCTCTTTTTAAAGGACTTGCCTCTTAATACTATCACATTAGCTATTATGTTGAAGATACAAAGGATATGAAGTACAGAGGAGAGATACATTCAGAGACACAGAGAAAGGTTTTTGAATGAGGCAATATTTGAGCTGACACTTAAAAGAAAAATTAAGATTACTGAAAAAGTGATGGAAAAGTGAGAATAGCATATAAAAAGTACCAGCAATACAAAGTTTGGATATTTGGAATAGCTGGGGGACAGCATTAGAGTGGATTGTGAATGGCAAGGTCTAAGGCTGATACATACGATTGGCAGAAATCATGGAGAACCGTGAGTGTCAAGCTGGGAAAGCCAATGAAGGTCTTTTCTATTTCTACCAGTGAGTGCGATCATCAGGTTATATTTTAGGACACTACTGGCTGCAGAACAAAGGATGGACTTAACGAGGAACTCGAACCAAGAACAGGAGCTGAACAACTCTGAGAGCTGTGGGGAAGGCGGGAAGGCCCACCAAGCTGGTCCCATCAGCTGGTGATCAGAAGGTGACAGCTGTTCCAGCCCCTCTCCTGTGGTGCTCAAGCCTCTGCTATGGGAGGATGCTCCAGCCTGCCTTGACGCCTGGGGACAGCTCATTGGCCACATAAAGCTGTGATGTGGCTACCAGGGCTTGAGGAGTGAGGAGTTCCAGTGTCACTGTCATGTTCAGGAAGCTAGAGAAGCAGACAGTGAAGAGGACTCATATTAGCCTCGCTGGATAATGACAGCAGCGATGGTTTCAGCCAGGCCGGGACTGAGGCCAAATGAGTTGGCAGGGTTTGCCTGGCCTCTGCCTTGCCCCCCTCGGCTCCATCTGTCTAACGGTGGGTGTTAGCCTTCCCGAGCCCCAGGTTTCAAATCTGGTTATTCAGGAAAAAGGCAGAGGACACATGGGGTGTATGATTATGGCTAAAATATTGCCTAAAATGGTTTCAGTATGGACATAGGAAACCTTCAAACCCTGATCTCATACTTTGGTTGCTCCTTTGTTGCCATTATTACTCATGAAGAGGTACCAAAATTAATATATCTGTAAAGACATTTTCAATGGGACAAGGGAAATAAAACCTAATTCACAGGGCCTTAAGCAAAAAATATATTAACTGCTCAAGTTACAGAAATGTCCAGTGATACTTTAAGACATAGCAGTAGGATCAGGAATTCAAAATTGTGTTAAGAGTTCTCTGCTTGCATTGCTAGGCTTAGAGCATTTCAGCTGTTTAGTACTCTAGTAAAAAGTGATCGTATTTTTTCATAGAAGTGAAAGATGTGATTATAATCTTACATTCCTGGCTTGGAACTTTTGTCTTCCCTGAGATGCTACAATGACTAAAGCAGTGGGAAACTGATCCAGTTGGCATTCTGTAGTCTTGGAGAATGGTAGATTCTTGGGGGAACTATGGATACCATTACTTGTCAAAGGGGAAAGTCAGAAAGTCAAAACAACAGATAACCAACCTCAGCTCAATAGTTGGTTTTCTAAGCTATGTAGTAGCTAAAAGTAACTAGTCCTCATGAAGATCATCTACCGATGATAGTAATGTTGATGTAGATCATTACCGATGTTTATGAAGAGGTTTTTGTCACTTGGTATTTAGTCACTTGAGATTTTTCCTAATCAGGAGAGTGGTGGGTAGGTTAATATATCCTTTACCAGTTATAATGGAAGTGGGATTATTTAAGTACACGCTCTTAAAATGTCTCAGGCAGATAAGTTCAAATCATCACTCATTTATATCAAAGTTAAAAATTTCACATAACTTTTGGGAGCAAACATGATTGATGGTGATGCTGATGATAGTTTGTACTTACCTAAAGCAGTGCCCATTTCTTGCCATATGATTGTCATGTTATATTAATTCTCATGAGTTGGTAATATTAATTACTCTATATTTTATACACAAGAAAAATGAGGCTTAGGGACCAGGGATTTAGCTCAATGGTTCCAGCACCTGCCTTGAAAGTACAAGGACTGGGGTTTGAACCTCAATAACCATATACAACAATGCTGGGTGTGGAGACTCACACCCACTAGCAATCAGAACCACATACCCCAGTGCCAGGCGTGGTGGCTCATGCCTGTAATTCCAGCACTTGGGAGGCAGAGACAGGAGGACTGTTGTGAGTTCAAAGCTGAGCTCAGGGCTAGCCTGAACTACAAAAGTGAGACCCTGTCTCAAAAAAAATTGTGTTTAAAATACACACATCACAAATAAATGTTTTTTAAAAGTTTAAGCATCACTATCATTCATCTTTAGAATTTTTAGCCTCTTACCAAACTGAAACTATGTATATAAAAACTATACAATAGTTTCCTATTTTCCCTGATTATAAACTCACAGCAAACAGCTTTCTACTCTCTGTTTCTATTACTTACTTAGTCTAGGTTCTTCATGTAGGTTTGGACCATGTAATATTTGGACTTTTGTGATTAGCTCATTTTATTTGGTCTTCAAAGTTTATCCATGTTATATTATATAATGGGATTTTATTCCTTTTCAAGATTAAGTCGTATTCTACTGGGTGCAAATGTTGATTATCCGGTCATCTGTCAATGGACACTTAGGATACTTTCACTTTTTGGTCGTTGGTAATCAACACTGCTAAGAAGAGAGGTGTAGAGATGTGTTTCCCGGTCAGTCATTGCCTTCCAACTTTAAAGGTATGTATCCAGAAATGGATTTGCTATATCATATGGTAATTCTGGGTTCACTTTTTAAAGAGGTGCTCCAGTGATTGTGTCATTTTCAATTCCCACTAGCAGAACATAAAAGTCCCAGTTCCTCTTTGTCCTCGCTGACACATTCCTTCCTGTTTCTTCTTTCTTTTTATGGTAGCCATCCCAGTGAGCGTAAAGCAGCATTTCCCTGGGGTTCTGAATGTCATTGCCCTAATGAAGTAAGGCTGAACATCTTTTCATAAACTTACAGGTTATTTGTATATTTTCACAAGAGAAATACTTGGTTAGCTCCTTTGCCCATTTGTTGAGCATTTTAGAATTATAGGAGCTCTTTGTACATTCAAAAATAATTTATATTCTGGATATTCACATCTTATGGTACATGGAGGCCATGTTGACAAGGTAAATTTTTAAATCTAAAAAATTTATTAAAGTAAAAGACATATTGCCATGAATGTTTCTCAGAATTATCCAGCCTGCTTTGAACACACTTATCCCATTGTTCTTACCACTTTCAGCAGCAGTTCTGGAAGTTATCTTTTGTGCAAGTCTTTTGTTGTGCCCTCGTGGTGTCCTGAGTTGACTCAAAGCGCCTACTCATCATGGTCATTTTCTTCAGGGAAGAGCTGGTGAATAAGGGTGAGAACACACCGTAAAGTTTGTGCAAGCCTTTCTGTTGATGGCACTTGATGACAGCATTCACTGTGCTTTTTATCACACTTAATATAATGATGAAAGAACTTCTAGAACTGGCAAGAATGATGGGATAAAGTAGATTCAAATTGAGGGGGAATTCCTCGTGGGAGATTAATTGTAGGCCTTTCACCATAACTAGATTTTAAGTTAAACCTTTAACATATATTTTGATTACCCCTTGTATATATTATTTGCAAATATTTTCTTATTTTCTTTCTTTCTGTGGGTTGTATTTTTAACTCTTTCAGTAATGGCCTATGATGTTTAGAAGGTTTCCTCTAAGTTGTGGCCCAATATCTATTTTTTATTTTGTCACTCATGTGTTTGTTGTCATATCCAAGGAAATCATTGCCAAATCCAATGTTATGAAGCTTTTCTCTGTGTTCTTTTGTGAAAGCTTTATAGGTTTCATTCTTATACTTATATTTGTGGTTCATTTAAAGTTAATTTGTGTGTATAGTATACAGTAGGAGTCTAACTGCATTATTTTGCGTGTGGGCAAGCAATTCTCCCAGCACTGTTTGTTGAGAAGATTGTCTTTTCTTTTTTAAGCAATCTTGGCACGTTTGTCAAAAATAATTTAACCATATGTGAGAGTTTATTTCTGGGCTTTTTGTTCTATTTCTGTGGTCTATATGTCTTTATGCCAGTACCACACTGTTTTGATTAGCTTTGTAGTAAGTTTTGAAATCACCCAGGATAAAGCCTTCAATTTTCTTGTTTTTTCGAAACTGTTTTGGTTGTTTGAAGTCCACAGAGGTTCCATATCAATTTTTAGGATAAATTTTTCTATTTCTACAAAAGTGTTATGATTTTAACAGGAATTGCATTGAATCTGTAGATAACTTTGGAGGATGAGAATGTTGAGGTGGGCTGAATTTCATAACTTGGACAGAGTGTGGTAAGAATGCTTAGCCAGTAGCTCAATTTGTATGAGTTCATCACAGTAGAGACTATAATTGTACTCTAAGAATGTATTCCTCTTTGAGCTTGAGTTTATTTATCTTTAGTGATGTAGTTTTCTAAGGGGTTAGTTGTAATTAGAATATATTTACCTTCTTTATTTTAATAGGCACGAATATCACCTGCTCATTTTCATCTTCAAGACATTTATCTTATTAAATTTCTAGAGCTGTGTAAGGTTGGTTTTAAGTGTAAGCTGTTGGTTTTAAGACAACAATGGTATAGTTGGTATTGCCACCATTGCTTCATGAAGAAAGTGTTGTCAATTGCTTCACAAACAGAAAAAAACCTTTTTAAGGTGTATTTTTAAGATCATGTGAGAGCTAAGCTTGTAGACAAGGAGCACTTAAAGGAGAATGGACTATTCATGTTTTGTTTTGTTCTGTTTTTCCCCCATATAGGCAGGATAGAAAAAAGATTCAAGATCCTTCTACTGAGCAAATTGCTGATGACAGGGAGGGGGAAGAAGAAAAGAAAAGATTAAGCTCAGAGTTGGCAAACTGTATGTAGTTCATGGGCTGAATCCAACTTACCACCTGTTTGATAAAATGTATATATAAGTGTGTGTGTGCCTATATATATATATAAAACATATGTATATGTGTGTATCAGAACATAGCCAATCTCATTCTTTTAAATTCTTCTATATTTGTATCTATTTCTGAGTCTGCAGAGTCGAGTTGTTGTGATGAGCCATATGGTCAGCGAAGCCTAAAATACTTGTTATCTAGTTCTTTACAGAATAAGTCTGCTGACCCCTGAACTATAGTGTTAAAAAGTGATATGAGTAATTTATCTTCATTGTCTCATTTTAAAGATGGTAAAAATGAAGATGCTGTTGTCATGCATCAGCCATGGAGAGTGAAGTGTTCTGGGATGGTACTATGGGACAGAGCACAAAAGATAGATAGACTTTAGCGATCTGCCTTTCTGATGTTAGGACAGGGTCTGCACTAACAGCAGAATGTCTGCAGCCTCTAAAGTTGGGAGAAGGCAAGGCACAATTTTCACAATCCCCAGTGAGATTTCTAAGAAGAATAAATAGCATGATGCCAGGAAGTAAAACCAGTGGGAGAATCAATGACGGGCATCTAGTACTACCACTTGGCAGATATAGAGTTCTAGGTGTGCACACGCTCTTGGGTCCTGAGCAATACAATAGTTCAATCTAAAATCTAAATCATGCACTGAGGAGGCCCACAGATCAAGGGGAATGAAGTAGCAGCAAGCACTAAGTTCGATTGGTCTGTGCGATTGATTGATCACGGCAGAATTGGAGGTGTGTTACTTCTGAGATTAGCTCTAAAGCACTGTACCTTCTTTAAAAGCCTCCCCCATTTCTCCATAAGCTCTCTTATTAGATGCATACATGAATAAAAGAAAAGCTACAAGAACATCATTCACCTGGTCCTCTCATCTTTCTTTCTCTGGCTCCACACAGTTATGATCAGAGCTGAGACTTTTCAGCTTCCCTTCCTCTCTCCTCACCCCACTCTCCCCGTAACCCAAGTCCCCATCCATGAAAATAGACCAAAATCTTACTATTTCCTTTCATTCAAGACAGTTAAGTTGAAATGCTGAGGGTAGGATCTTGAAGGTAATTCTTTACACTTTTTGGATTTTTTCCTTTGAAGACCAAAGGTTCTAACCACTGTAATATTCCCCTACTTCATCCTACTTGGGGAAGTGTAGTGAATTCGAACATTATTTTGTGGATTAGTTGGCCAGGATGAAGTTGTCATTTGAATAATAATACACATTGAGTGAAAACTCATAGGCTGTCTAAACTATAAAAATCAGAATGGGCTTGACCGATATGTCTCCAAGGGGATACAAATGATCTGCAGCGACCTCCTTTGACTTTCTCCTCTCAACTACAATTTATACGTAATCACATATAGAAGCTTTAAAAAATGTCTACTGCTCCTCATCTACAAAGAGTGTCAATGTCATTATATCACCAACATCAATTAATTTAGGAATATGCATTTATTCATTCATCTTTTAAAGAGTTAGTAAAAATATGACACTTTCCTACTTTCTTAGGCCACCAAACATAGAAAAAGCAATAAACCTGTTTCCAAATGGTTCACAACTAAACCAGGTGAAGGCAAGTTCAACACTTAAAAAGAAAAAGATTTAGTCTGCTAGAAATTATAGTAAGAATATATCAAGAAGTTAAAGGGATATTTTGCAATAGTTTCTAATTTTCAGTGAAATTTTGATTTTTACAGAAAGAAATTACTTTAGCCCTTATAGTCATGGCTTACCATTTTTTACTAAACCAGAAAACACTGCAATGAACATGAAATTTTTCAAAGAAGATGAGCTTAACTATTTAATTGGGTAATATTTGAAACCAACCAAAATTATAGGTAGAATACAACTCAAATGGAGGTGAGATAATTCATATTCAGAGCAGAAATTAGGAACATATTGCATCATTGCATAATTGGTGTATGTTTCACCAAGAGATAGCCCCATGAAAATTTTTCATATAATTTTCTAAGAATCAACAATCATCTCTATGGAGAGCTTAATGTTGAATCTTTCATCTATTGTTTCTATTAGTTCTAGAATTTATTTTATATTAATATCATATTTGAATAACCAGATCTATTTAAAATTTAATAACTAGTTCATTCAAATATATACATATAATTTTATACTTAGCCAGGCCACTGTGCTGGGTGTATCATAAGTGTTTACTAGAGAAATAGATACAAATATAGAAGAATTTAAAAGATTGGCTAACGGGGCTGGGATTTAGCTCAGTGGTTCCAGCGCCTGTCTTGCAAGTGCAAGTACCCAGATTCGATCCCCTGGTTAACCACATACAATACTGGGCGTGGAGCTCATGCCCAGCAGCAATCAATACCACATACCACAGTGCCGAGCGTGGTGGCTCATATTTGTAATCCCAGCACTCGGGAGGCAGAGGCAGGGGGATTGCTGTGATGTGAGTTTGAGGCTGAGCTCAGGGCCAGCTTGAAGTACAAAGTGAGACCCTGTCTAAAAAAAAAAAAAAAAAAAAAAGATTGGTTAACAATGGCCACCTACAAAATTCAGTGAGGAAGGGTGCATACTGTCTGCACACTGGAGACTGAAGGGTTCAGGTAAAGATCTGGTGCTCACTACAGAGAGTATCAGGAAGTCAATGGGTCTACAATGAAAGGCTGAAAAATCTATACCAGGAGGCCCACGGATCTACTCTGGAAGGTAGAAGGTCTGCTCCAGAAGCCAGATAATGTCCAAGGTGAAAGCCAAGACTAGAGCTCTTCTGAAGAAAGAGAAGCAGATCTGTCTTCCTTCATTTCTTCTCTGCACCATCCAGTGGACAAGCTGCTGTAGGGTGAGTCTTCCATACCCTAGGGTATATTGCTGAGGCAATTCACTGAGCTCTTCTTACTCAGTTTGACATGATCAGTCAACCATCACACTGGCTTATTTCCATAACATGAGAGTTGCAGCCATTAAACATGCATGTGTTTGTTCTGCAATGGAGATGCAAAGTTTAGGCACTGTCTTGACATAGGTACAGAGGTTGAGTCTTAAGCTGGATTTAAGAACCAGATGTATGCATATTAATTAGTTTGGGGCCTTCTGTTACCTAGGAACAACAACATATTTACTAGCTAATATCAGAAGGAAGGCAACAAACAAACACCACAAAGTTCAGCATGCCAATGCAGGATGGTGTTATAAGCAAGAGACTCTTCCAGGCTGAGGGATGTAATTACACTAAGATGTAAATGGCAAAAAGTGCTTGAGTGATATTATGGAAAGACAATGCTATTTCACCCTTATGTCAGAATTTGTGTTTGGAAGGATGACAGAGTAAGTAACCACATTGCCACACTTTTTTTTTTTTTTAGCATGCTTTTTATTACTAAAATTTAAATACATCAGTGTGATGGGTGAGGAGGTGTTTGGAGGAAACCAGAAGAAAAATTGTGAAGTATGTGGCTTTCATCTGTTTTATTTGTTTAAGCATAGGAAAATAAATCTCAGATTTCTTAAAACATGAAAATGTTACTAACCAAAACAGTTACAGCCAAAAGTTTCGGAGAGCTGGTGATGTGCTAGGCCCTATGTTAAGTGTTTTACATTCAGCATCTCATTGAATATCTCTTGTCTTGCCCTGACTCACAATTCTCCCAAAACAGGAGCATTTTACTCCAGCACAATTTATTCACTGTCTTGTAGCAGAATCAACACAAAGGGACTATTTACATTTCTCAATTTATAAGTTGTTCTTTACCCTGGATTTCCTAGGAGCTGATTTTTGCTTGGAGATAGTGAACAGGGCATTGTTCCTGAGCCCAGAAGGAAACGGTGTCCCTTTTCTCCTCATCCAAGGCCAGGCTTAGATAAAGGAGAGTATGTTTCTCAGGTTTATTATAAGAGAATGCATCTCAGTTTTATTTCCTGCTGGCAGGACTGCAGAGTGGAGAATTACCCCAGCTCACCTCTGTGTTCCCTGTCTTTAGTTCTTGGCTTCACCTCTGATGGTGTGCTGGCTGTCTTGCTTTGTGGAAGCAAACTGGCCTGCTCATGCAGACACCTGGAACTTTCACGGAACACGGTTCACTGTTGTGAAAGAAGTGTGACACACCCGGCTTAGATGTTTTCCACCAAGGTCAGTACAAAGGGAAGGCCAAAGAAGTAGCCCCAAATATTGCGAGTGGCTCATCATGGATGTGTTATTGCTTTTCAGGAGAATCTAGTCCCTGGGCCTGCCCAGCAGATGGACGCTGAGAGTTCTGTGCTTTTGGCAAAGAGATGCTGCAGTTCTCCTCCTGTCACCAATTCTGCTCCGTAGCCACCAGGAGAAGGCACTGGCTGCTACCACAAACACTTTCTCTTTTTAAAGAACTTTCCCATCTGTTTTGCCTTCCTTTAAGTGTTTTCCCTAAACTTTGATTTGCTGGTGGTGTTTAGACACGCTGGTTTCTCTCCTCCGGGCGCACGCTAGGATTTGATCGAACTGTCCTGCTGTTCGAGTGTCACTCAGCATTATTACTGGGAAGATGAATGGGATGCGGGTCAGAGTTCAGCAAGAAGGCATCTACTCACTTACACTGAGGCGCGGAAGCACTCGGAGGCGGAGGCGATCTTTAATGAAAGCTTGGAAAAAAGCCGCAAAGAGCAGGCTGGGCTCGATCCGTCTGCAGCTGAGGTGACCAAAAGCGGCTCCTTTTCTGGGGGAATATAAAGTCAGCAAACAACACGTTGGAATCATTTTTCAGGAAGTTCCCTGCTAGGGGCATCTTTTCTTCTGTAGGGGAGAAAATGAGGTGGATTAGGCAGGGGTGTGATCAAAGACAGAGGAGAAAATGGAAGATTCAGAATGGGTCCTCACCATTTGCCTGTTCTGCTAAGAGGACAGTCTCACCAAAGAAGTTTCCATTCCACTTGCAAAGACTCTCACAGGCAGCGTGTCCCCGGCCTCAGGTTACTGAGCCGTCGCAGGCTCAGGTTCTCTGACCGGACTCCTCGAGCTGACAGCTCACAGTACTCTTCACCCACGCAGCCCAGTCCCACGTAGGAAGACCCGCACTAAGTGGGACAAGGCTCCATTGTTCTTTGGCCTCCTGAAAAGAGCCAAGGTCTCCACCTTATAATGCCGTCACCAACGGGGGTTAGGTTTGGCTCCTCCGGGACTCACCTTCCTTTACTTCCCCTCGTGCCTCGGAAGAGGATCGTCCCGTGTGACTCTGTGTCCTCGACCATCACACCTGCTTGGAGGACCCAGTGGACGCTGCTCTTTAAATGCTGTCCACAGGGTGAAACTTGCAAGCAGGAGAAACACAAACCATTTTAGTTCAGGTTGTCACCTGAAGCGTGTGGTTCCTTCTAGACCTCTAGACAGACATTTCACGGCTGCTCACGATCTCCAGCCCAAATGCTACAAATACCCAGGGCAAGGACAGCCCGGCATCACCTGGGAAAGCGGCAGAAGCACTGACCTAGGATGGGATCCCGCCGCCCACGTGCAGCCTCGGAGTCCCGGAGTCCCGGAGCCCCGCGCAGGGCGCACCTTCGCAATGGGATTTCCCTGCTGCCGTCCGGCCGCGGACTAGCGAGCCCAGGCTGGCGCTATTCCGTGGGCATGAAGCCGCCGCCTCTGCCTCGCTCGCTGCCTGCGCTGCGCCGGGCTCGCCGGGAGCGCCGGGTCGGGCTCTGAGCATGCGCGGCCCGGGCCCTCCCCCCGCACCCCCGCCCCTCCTGCCGGCCTTTCGCTCCTTCCCTTTCATTAAACAAACAGGAGATCCGCAGCCCGGACCCTGCGCGGGCGGCAGCGCCGGGGGAGGCGGCAGCGCGCGGGATGCGCGCCGAGGGTGCTCTGTGAGCCGGCGCACCGCCCGGCGCTCACACAGCCGGCCGCACACTCGCGCCGACACACACTCCGCCCCGCCAGCCGCGCACTCGCCCACACGCTCGCTCACACCGCCCGCCCGCGCAGCAGCCGGCTTGCTCTCCACGCCGCCGGCGGGATGCGGCAGCGCCCGGGCCGCGGGGCTCCCGCCGCCTGAATGCACCTCGCCGCCCGGAGCCAGACGGCCCAGTAGGGCGCCCGGAGGACGCTCCGCAGCCGAGGTGAGCGCGGCGCCCGCCCGAGGCGGGGCAGCTGCGGGAAGTGGCTGCGCCCCCCGCGGAGCTCAGGCTGGTCCGGACCGGGCAGCTGCGGCACAGGTGGCTTGTGGGTTTCGGGGTGCAGAGCGGTCAGCGCCTGGGCTGTGAGGGCAGAAGGCAACCCGGGCAGCGGCTCCCCCCGCGAGGTGTCAGATCGACCGGTGGAGAGCAACCGCCTCCCGGCTCATAAACTTTCCTCGGCTGTCATCTGGGAGCGTGGAGACAAAGGGGGCGTGGAGGCGCTGCGCGTCCTGTCCTGTCCTGTCCCTCCGGCGGGCAGCTTGGCCGGCGCGGGGGTGGGGGTGGCCGCGCGGCCGGGTCGCCCTGCAGGGAGCTGGTGCCGAGACCTCCCGCCAGGCGGGCTGGGATTTCCTTCCCTAGGCTGCGGGCTTCCAGATCGATTTCTGCCTCCGGCGTGGGCACCTGCCAGCCTTTCGCCTGCGCTGCACCCGAGGCGCATAGTAGTAGTAGTGGGGTGTGTGTGTGTGTGTGTGTGTGTGTGTGTGTGTGTGTGTGGTGTGCGCGCGCGCGTGTTCGTGCCCGCGTGGCAGGGGTGTCACCTGCTGGAGGGGCTCCCCGGGCTTCCCCGTTCAGCAGGGTGCCAGGTGAGGCTCGGGTCAGTGCGCGAGGAGTGATGAGTTACCGAAAGGCTCGCCATCATCACCTCCTAGAAACGCGGGCGCCACGATCTCCTCCCTGGGGAAGGCGCGGTCTTGGCGCAGCCGGCGGCAGCAGCGCTGGGAGTTGGATGAGGCTGCGGTGGCAGCAGCGGTGACAGTGGCAGCTGGAGCTTTATATTTGCCCTGAGGTTTTATGACACACACGTGTGGAATATGTGGAGGATTCTTGGCATTATTTTTCTTTGTGAGGATATCCTGGTGTTGGATTTTTGTTGTGGGTTTTTCCCCCCTTTAAACCAGTTTCTTGGAAGAGATGTTCTGCCTCATGGTACTTATCGGGGGAGCAGGCGTGGTTTTAAACAGTTCCTCTGTCCAAGGAGGAAGGTCCTGGAAAAGGGGTTCCTTAGGATGCCAAACCCATTGGGACAGGATCCAGCGTGCAGAGCGCCTGCCCACATCTGAGGAGAGCCTGAGCTCAAACGCCCTTTGAAATCCCAAGCCTCAGTCAGGAGGTGAGGAGTCCAAGACGGGGACAAAGGGGAGTAAGAGAGGAGGGACAGAATATCCATAACGAGGAGAGCGGGAACCACGGAGCAACTACAGCAAAAAGCGCGGCTCACGGGACAGTTTCCTACTGTGGTTGGCAGCTTCTGTTCGTAGATGGGAGTCCGGATCGACGACATTCAGAATGTCACATGCCCCATGTCCCATGGGGCAGATCTGGATTATTCCTGAGTTTACCTTTAGCATGATCATAAATAAGTTCTCTAGGTCTGGAACGTGCCATGTGTGAAAGTTTCTCCATCTTGATATGCTTGTGCCTGGAAGCCAGTTTGGGCAGACACGTACATTTCTGGCTCTTTGTACCACTGAGTGTGGGGTTTGTAGGGGGAGCCATGTGGGTGGAAGCTGCCCTGCAGGAGCCTCGAGGCTCAGACTCCAGACTCTCGCCTGTGGTCACCAGAGGGGCTGTCCTCACTGTGACAGGACAGGTGGAGGCTGGCTCCCTGCTGCTCCTTAGGACAGCATGTCTTTTTGCTCTTAACATTTTGTGACCTGAGGTGGGAGAGAACATGGCCTGCAGAGATCCAGTTAAGAACTCACACATGAAAAAGGCCTTGACTCCTATTAGCATAATCAAAGAGGCAGAAGAGAGAGGAAGAGAGAGAGAGAGAGAGAGAAAGAGAGAGAGAGAGAGACAGAGACAGGGACAGAGAGACAGACAGAGAAAGAGAGAGACAGAGAGAAGAGAAGAAAAGGCGAGGAATTGGGAAAGGAATCCATATTACTAAAACAGATTGGTTTTTCTGATTTTCAAAAGGATTTAATAAGAGAAATCTGAAAATAATTTTTTTCATTTTCAAATAACTAGTAATAATTTCCAGAAATAGTTTCATGTTGAAATTGTCATGGGGGTGGGTTAAATATTACTGTCAACATGTGTCTTTTTTTGCTTCTTAGTGAATAGTCTCATCTTTTCCCTAGAAAATCTTGGCAAGAAAATATCAAGATATTTTTTGCTTTCACTAGAGTTTTTATTTGCTGTATTATGATGGATTTCCTCTTCCTTCATCTGTAAGATCTGTAATATTTATTTTGACCATATTCAGATTTTGTTTACATGTATTTATTGACTGCATGTCCTTTATTTAACACCGGAAGCCATATAAAGCCATACAACATAGTTCTGACTTTCAAAGAATTTAGAGTCTAGTTGTAAGTACAAGATTAACAAATGAAATAATCAGAATAAAATGTTTCTCCACTGTACTATGAGCTCAACATATGTGCTGTGCCTTCCATCTTTCCCTAGATTTTCTCAGCATTTAGGAAACACGCTTTAGTCCTTACAGTGCATTTGAGCTTGAAAGAGAAGACAATAGGGAGGTAAAAGCTGGTGCCTGACTTCATGAAGGGGGGCCTAGTAGGGTGTTAACTGGTTATGACTCTCTCTGGTTAACCACCATAACTGCCTAGTAAACCAGATGCCAACCATACAGTGTAAGTTAACTTCTCTTCCAGCTGGGATTTTAGCAGGTGACCTTTGAGATATTTGAAAAGAAAATAGTCTTTGCATGTAGGGAAGGGTGGGAGGGACAGTCTGGGTGAAGGGAATGTGTGAGGGTGCTTGATAAGTGCTTGATAACTGTCAGTCATCCCATGTGGCGGGAACCACAGAGAGCTGAACAGCACTTGAGTGATGCTGATTAGCACCTAAGGCTGTGGAGTGAGGGTCTGGATGGTGACATGGTCTAGGCACCATGGAGGCACAGAGGGTGAGAAGATCGAGAAGGTTTCTCGAGAATGTTGATATGAGCTATGTCTGGAACAGGAAAGAAAAAAAAAAACCGTGTAAGGACTGTTGCTGTATGTGGTGACAGTGAGAGATGTGGGGCCAAACCAGAAAAATAAGCAGGGACAAGCAGTGACCGGAACTGTCTGGAGAGAAAGAGCTGCTGTATCATACAAAAGGCTGAGAACATCTGAAGGCTGGAAAAGTCGACAATAGAATAGGGGCTGCACTAGACAATGATGACAATGACTCAAATGTGGAGGAGGAGTTGACTCAAATGAGAGCAGAGGCTGGGTGCCTGGTGTGGAACTATAGGTGTGAAATGGTTGGGGCGGTAGAGTAGGTGTGCAGAGGGGGAGAAACATCTGGGGAGCAAGTGAGAGGAGAAAGGCCTGCTGATGTCCCAGGGGTCTCATTCTACGTGTTCCTTCTTCACCTTTACTTCTGCCATTTCTTTACGGTGTTCCCTTTCTACTTGTTTTGTTTACTGTATGGTGAAGACAAGGCATTCACAGCTGAGTCTACAGCATTCGCATAGGCTTGGTACAGAGTAGGGGCTCAATAAGGGTTTGCTGAATGAATGATTAAATGAATGAATGGGAAATCCAGTCACAAACTAACAATTCTGCATTGAAATAATGACAGCTACACCATCACACTTCCATTTTTCCAAAGTGATCAACTTTGGGAGGTCAGTAAAAAATGTTCTGGGAGACCACAGATGAATAACAAGGATACATTTTCTTAACTACCTCCAACAAGAGCATCTGTAATCTGAACTGTTGTTAGGAAATGACACTGGGACTTCATATTTTATATTAAAAATGTGACCATGTCTGGGAAGCAAAAATAATTACATAATTAATTAAGGATATATGGTAGGTTGGTGGTAAGCATGAATCCCCTCCTCTTAGCCCTTCTCAGAATTTCTAGATTTCATGTACTTTATAAAAACTATTAAAGTAAGCTAAGATCAGTGGTTTGTAAACCATAAATTCTCAAGAAAAAACTTACAGCAGCTTGGGATACTTGGATGTGGGCCTGGCCACTCATGCACTAGACTCAGCTATGCAGGCCTGAGAGTCAAGATCCTTACAGAACCAAGCCAAAGCACATGAGTTCTGGTCTGAAAACTCGAGTATGAGATGTCTGCATGGAAAACAGTACAGTGGGATTTTGTTTGCTGATTGTCTACAGGAAGTGAAGGAGACAACACAGGTTGACCCTGGAGGTGGTTGCAGAGGACTGGTGGGGGAAGGGCTGCACAGGAAGGTGAAGGGCTGGGGCTGCTGTGCAGGAGGTGGCTGTGCAGCAACACGGGAGCATCCTGGAAAATACTAGGGCAGATAGTCCCAGCATAGGACAGGTTCCTGGGCAATAGCAGCAATTGTTCATGTAAGAGACAACAGAAGAATCAAGAAATCAGAGAGCTACAGACTATCAGCCTTTAGCAACACTGAGGGATTAAAAGAGACACACAGGCTCTTCAGTAGAGAACACAGGATGGGAATTCTCAGATAAGATGGAAAAGAGTTGGCAGAAAGAAGCCTAGAGGACTCCACAGAAGAGCCTGGGGTGGGCCTGCGTCGGTGTTCACACATGGGAGCTCATTTCACCCCATCGCATGGGGGACTCCTTCCTTCACTTTATAGCTGAGACAGTTTTAACTGAAGAGAGACTGAAGGGATTGAAAATAGGGAACCAAGAAAAGACGATGAACGAGAGTCCTCTAGTGTCAGTAGGAAAGCAGGTTTGGTACAGCATCATATTCTGAATCTCAGTGGGGAGAGGAGGGAAGAAAATACAGACAATGCACAGCCATCAGTCATCTATAAGTCTGCCCTGGGGAGAGGTCTGGGGCCACTGAGGAAAGGTGCAATGAGCTTCAGGGAAGTTCTAATCAAAGAGAAACAGATGGGAAGGAGCCCTAGGCGAATAGAAAGTGTGGAATGAGAGCAGGGAGAAGAAGTAGGAGGATTCCTTGTCTTAAGAGCATGGAAAGAACTGGAGCTATGTATCAGGGTGCTGTTATCTGCATTGTTAAGTGATTGAGGTGTTTCCTGCAGCCCAGAGAATTCAGATCCTTGAATGTCCTAGAAATCTAAAGTTCCCCTTTAGGGTCTAGTGGCGTCACTTGGGCACGAGGATGATGAACCTTGTACTGAAGCACAATGCCAAGAGTACAGTCTCTAGCATTAGGTAGGGCATTAACTGAAGATTCTGAGATTCTGAATTAATTGAATTATTAATTCTGATTCTGCCATATAATTAATGTAACTTTGGAGCACTCTGTTAACTTCTCTGTGCTTTCCTTTACCTCTTTGCTGAAAGTGAAGATAATAACGTAGTACAACCCATCAAAGGGATGTCAAGATTAGACGGGTTAATTATTTGTACAATTTGGCACAGAGTACAAGTGCTCAGTCAATGGTAGATATGATGTGTGCAACAGGTTAAACCCATAAAGCTTTGGCTTTGTGCTTGGGTCTCTAGAGATGGTGTGCTTTGATGCCTATTAAAATATTTTTGGTTGGTTATAGACAGCTGGCTCTGATCCCATTTTCCTGAATACAAGAATCAAATCAGCAGACCCAAATATGGCATAGGTACATGAACTTGATTGTCACAATCCTATGAGTACTGAAATCGTGACCAATTGTTTACCAGTCAATATGCCTGGTTCCCTACTTCTGACACCTGCCTTGGGAAGATGAAAGTTTGCTTTCCTAAGGATGATCTTTATATTCATCAGACTCATGAGGATCATATAATCGGGACCTACCTATTTAGAAAATTATTTTTATGGAAGTAATTGAGTCTTTTAATTTTACTACTTCTTTGGTAGTGAAGGATATAACTCTAAGTACTTCAGATGTGATGTTTGCAGCATATTTTAGCAAATTAAATGTTTGTCTGGAAAAATTTGTAGTATGCTCTAAGATAGAATTCCAGTGTCATGGAAACTCTATCACTTAGGTAGTTGGCTGCTCTTTCCCTTATATTCTGACAAAAGTGTGCTTTTTGAGGGGTCTTACACATCTTATTTATGTTTCAGCTCCTAAATTACATCTTTTAGTTACCTTGAAGATATTTTCTTCTTATTTTCAAATATTTGGCCTTACAGTTCCTTCATTCTAGAATTCCATTCTTGACGTTCTATCCTTGACTCCTTCAGATTTTTAGGTCAAGGTCACTTTGGAGGGAAGATTGTCCTAAACTCTTAAATGTACTTTAGCCTTTATTTCCATGTTGTTTCATTTCTCCCTGCCTTTGTATTTGCAGTGCTTAGTGTAATTCAGGGGACATATTAGGTTCTCAGTAAATAGTTGGAATTAAAAGATTGAATATATGACTCTTCCCCTTTTGAGTCATTGATAATGCTTGAAATAACACAGATTTATATTATTAAAAAATCATAGAATTTTAAGTTGATAAACCTCAGAGGAAGTTCTCCAATCAGATTTCCAACAGAAATGAGATAAGGAACTATTGACCAAGGAAGTAGTGTCAGAACTAGTGGTGAAACCCTTATTTCTGAATTCTGACCAACGCTCGAACCAGTACCACAGTCAGGGTGAGGTAAAGGAAACAGGATTATGTTAGTTAGTTTTCCCATTGCTGAGACAAAATTCCTGACCCCTATAGCTAAAGGAGGAAAGGTTTATTTAGCTCACAGTTTGTAGAGAGTTCAGTCCATAATCAGCTGGCTCCAAGGCAGGGTGGATGGCAGGCAGGCATCAAGGAAGAGAAACAGTACAGGGCAGGCATAATGTGTCAAAAGAAGGAAGGGATGATCACAGCTCTTTCTATCCTTTATATCTTAGCCAGCCCATTGAGAGCAGGCAGCACTCATACTCTTAATCCTGATGCTCTTGAGCCTAGCACTGCACCATGAATCAATCCCAGCACCACATTTTCTAGATCCAGCCACCTCTGATCAGTATCATGTACTGATTTTAGGTCAGAGCTAGAATAACAAAGTACAGCCATTTCTGGGGGAGGAGGGGCAGGGGGAAACAGAGAGAGGAAGAAAGAGAGAGAG
>PVIR01015846.1:0-25085 GCA_004026965.1 Petromus typicus
CTAGTTTTCAACTTTTTACTGTGGCTATTAGAAAGTAGGAAATGTTGGGCCAGGGATTTAGTTCAGTGATTCCAGCATCTACCTGGGAGGTACAAAGTTCCAAGTTCGATCCCTGGTAACCACAGACAACAATGCATGGAAACTCACACCCACCTGCAATCAGAACCACATACCATAAGACCGGGCATGATGCCTCATGCCTATAATCCCAGCACTTGGGAGGCAGAGGCAGGAAGATTGCTGTGAGTTCAAGGTTTGCCTGGGCTACATAGTGAGTTCAGAGCCAGCCTGAACATACAAAGCGAGACCCTGTCTCAAAAAACCAAACAGCCCAAAAAAGAAAACTGGAAATTTCTTGGGTATTCCTCACCTGTTCATTTAGCAAGTGCTTTTTTGAGCACCTAGTATATGCCAAGTGTTAAGTAAACAAATTAACTGCAAAACTCAGAAAAGCATATTATACATTTACTATTCATTTACTATGGATGGAAAAAGTATGTATGTGAATATGTACAAGACAGGCAAAGAGAGAGAGAGAGAGAGAGAGAGAGAGAGAGAGAGAGAAGGCCTAGTGAAAGGTAACACTCCTTAAGATAAATATTAACATCACTGATGTTTATTTCCTAGTTCCATGAGTTGAAACTCCTAGTTCACTAATTGAGAAGTGTTTTTAGTTTTCTAATGCTTGCACTTAAGGCTGTGATTGTCCCTGTAGTTGCCCCATTAGCTGCATTCCCAAACAGCAGCTATGCGGAGCTTTTAACTACTCGTGACTACAAGGCCGCCTTGTGTTAACATTCTTTTGTGGAGAGATCATAGGTACTCCTGTGAGTTCTGCTGTGTCAGCACTGACAGTCGGATTTCTCTCAGCCCCACCTCAACCTCTTCCATTGTGTTTTGTGAATGGCCTTTACAAAGAGGACATAGTGTTATAGGGAGCAGGCCTGCACGATTTAAATGAGACAGAAAATTACGACAGATCAAGGGATAGGTTAGTTTTCTCTGCAGGCAGGAACATATGGACCACAACAACAAATTTTGACTATTTTATTAATGCATTATTAAAAAATAATCAAAACTATTGATCTCTCATTTACTATGGCTGAGGATGACATCTCAAATTACATATTGCATCCATATCACATATTACATCCATAGGGATTAACTATGAGATATACAGATGAGATTCATCAAAGAATGTCTGTCAGTCAATCAATAAACATTTACTAGATATCTATAACAGGAAAGACTCCATCATAGGTTTTTTGGAGGAAGATGAGACTTGTTTCTTTTATTTTTTTTTTTGAGACAGGGTTTCACTTTGTAGTTCAGGCTGGCCCTGAGCTCACTATGTATTCCCAGCGAGCCTCAAACTCATAACAATCCCCCTACCTCTGCCTCCCGAGTGCTGGTATTACAGGAGTGAGTCACCATACCTGGCAAGACTTGTTTCTTTTTATGAATATATGTTTTCAGTATATAACATTTACATTCCTTGTGTGGAGTCACACACACGTGTAACATATCTTAATTCTTTACCCTCTTTCCCTCCACTTCCCCATACCAGGTACTGGGAAGGATGGAAAGACTCTAGTGGTTGAAGAAGTAACTATCAGAATGTGAATATAAATACTGTCTCATCATTTCCACTAGTTCTAAAAACAGAGATTATCGGGGACCTTGAAGCTGATCAGCCAACATGCCCAGGGTCATGGAAGAACTGAAGGGCTGAGCTGGGCCGTGAGCCTGGTCTCAACTCACCCTAGCCCACGGAGCTGCAGTCAGGAATGTGGCCTCTTCTCCAAGGGCTCCCATCGGGGAGATAAGACAGGAGGAGACGACAGTGACACCACTCCTCCTTACTAGAGGGTCCGAGCAGCCTTGAGCTGAGGGGGCTTTGTGGGGAATCTTGGGCCAGAGGCAACAGACAGACAGACAGACCCAGACTGGCGCGGGCCAGCAAAGTCTCTACTCTGATGGTGTGGTCAGGGCCAAACAGGTCACCGTGGCAGACAGTGTCTAGCACTTCTTTCCTCCTGGCTGTTTTGTCGTGTGCTTGCTTTCTCCCTCACCATTCTGCCCTGAAGTGAAGAATGTTTTTGCCCCTACATGTGTTGGGGGTGGGGAAGTGGGGCCCCTGCCTGCCTCCTGAGGATAGGTTTTAGCCTGGGAGAGGGAGCTGCAGGTAGGTGGGCTCCTGTCCTCTCCCATCATGCAGAGCTGTGGCCGCCTCTGCGGGGGCCATTACCAGGGTGGGGCAGGACAAGATAGAGCTGGGTCTCAGGGTGGTGAGGTTTCCTCTCACAGTAGGCACCCTGCTCTGGGCTGAGACAGGGCAGGACTGGCACCAGTGAGGAGCAGGGAGAGGGGCCGGCTGCATGGCCACAGCACGGGATGGTGAGTCACCAGGACACCACGCGAGTCCCAGCCTTCCTCTGGGGTGGCCACACTCTCTCAGGTCACATCACACCACCCTGCCAGCCTGGAATTCCCAAGCAAGAGGAAGTGGACAGTGGCACCTCTGACCAAGTCGCTGCCGGACTCCATGGCCTGCAGACCACAGGCCAGGCCCCTGGCGGCTTCTTGCTCCTCCCAGTTTGGCCTGCAGTGGCCCAGGGGGAAGGAGGCTACTGCCAGCTCAGGGCCCTCGGGTCACTGCAGATTTGCCTGTGAGGCTCCAACTCAACACAGTGCCCACGGGTCTAGAAAATACCTCCCAGGACGCGCTCTGCGCCTGCACCCTGAAGCCTCCGCCAGACGACTGCTTCTAAATACTTCTCAGAGCAGGTAAAACAAGTCCATCCCAAATCTGCATGGATCCAACCCCAGAAACCACGTTGGAGATTATCTCTGGAAATGTGTCTTTCTTTTCACAATACACATTTCTTTAAGTCCCTGTGGGTAAAATAATATGCATATTTATTCACAGATAAAAGTATAGGGATGAGTTTCCACTGCCCACAGAGCTCTAAAATCTCCTTTTCCCTTCTGATATGATGGGCATTTCCCCGAGAAATTGCTTTCCTAGGTAGCATTGAAGGGCCACACATGCCATGAGGTTTTTCTCCTGACCACATGCTCTACTCTGAAACTTCCAGTTTTCTCTCTGAATCCAGTGGAGCTGTGTCGCGAGTAGAGTGGACGGTCAGAAGAAGGACCCAACACAGAGGTTGCTTTTACTTCTACTTTACTCAAGGCACAAGGTCATACCACACAATAATGCAACACACTGTTCACACCGAAGAGGGGGAGTCCTACCGAATCCGGGAGTCCCAAGTTTGCACCACTGGATTTCCAAAAGTCCTGGTCCGGTCCAGTGTGAGGAACCAACACGAGGAGTCAGATGTCCGGCGGTCGTCTGGCGAAGCCTCCGGCTGGAGTCCCGCAGCACAGCCACAAAGTCTTGAGGCAGAGTCTCCGGAAGGGGACCAGCCGGTCCGGCGTCCCGTTGGACAGCACCGAGAGTAGCCCGGTCAGCCAACCTTGAGGAGCGCGAAGCCTGGCAGAGCCTGGCGTCCTGTGGCAGACACTGAGAGTAGCCCAGCCGGTCAGCCTAGGAGCGCCTGGCTGTCGACTGCTGAAAGTGGTCCTCTTTTAAGGGCTTGAAGAGTCTGGCTTCTGACGTAGTCTCTCTGGGTGGTCTTTTTCTGATAAGATATGGTGCTTATCGGTAGGTGCAGACCCTGACACTAAGTCTTACAATCTAACTTACAATCCAACTGTCAAGCACTTATGGCATCTAATATTCAGCAATTATTTATGGCATCCAACATTTCTATTTTCCACATATTATGTATACTTATTTCTTTTGGTGATATTTCTCTGTGTCAGAGGGTGGAATGTAGGGGACACATTTACCTATACTCTCCACAAGCTGCTTCTTGGGCACCAGGGACTGAGTTCAGAGATGGGACAATCTGCCTCTGGACCCTCTTTGTTTTCTGTCACTGTAACACAATACCAGTGAGCAGCAAATTTACACAGCACAGACATTTACTGTCTCCCAGTTCTGTCTCTTGGGAGTCCAAGAGCTCGGCGTGGTCGGCCTGGCTTCCGCAGGCCTGCTGCTGGGTCTCTGGGGATACCGAGCGCGGGAGAGCTGGGGACTCCCTTCCTCTTCCAAAGCCACCCCCAGGACCTCCGCAGTTCAGAAGCCTTGCTTCCAAATCCCTTAACATGAGAATTTGGGGGAACAGATTCAGTCCACAGCGGGCCCCTTCACCCTTCGGCTCCTTCTTTGCAGAGTTTGAGGCAGAGAAGGACATGGTCAGCAAAGCAAATGCCAGGTAAGGTGGGGAGCAAAGTTGCTCAAATGGGATTTCCTAGGAAACACTCTCAGCCAGAGGAGGGAGGGAAAGAGGAAGGAGAGGCGCCCGAGTTGACCCACTGACTCATCCTCAGGTGTGGCTGACAAATACATGCGCATGTTTTCAAAGTGGTTGTTGTCATTCCAGGAAATGTTTAACTGGCTGAGTTTTTAGGAATACGAGGTGACACAGCAGGTTGGTGCATCTTCCTGGGCTAGCCTAGGCAGTGGACAGACCAACTGTCCAACACATAGACAACAAGAGCTGAATGTCAAGACAGAGAAGCAGCTCAAGGAAAAAGAAGATGAGAAAGGAATATATTTTTCAAAGCATTTGTTGTATAGGTTGGATACAGGAGAAATCAGTATTCGCCACTCAACACAGATGTGGCAGACAAGGCAGGTTTAGACCTGGGCAACCCCTCCCTGGCCACTGCACAGGGCCAGCACAGCCTGGGAAACCTCTAGAAGCCCCCAGAGTGCACACAGTGGGGCTGCGCTGACAAACGCACAAGGCCCTGGTGCGGTGCAGCGCCTAGGCTCAGTGTGGTCCCTCGGTGTGTAGCGCTGACCACACAAAGCTGGGAGACCCGGGCCAGAGCCAGGAAATGCTTCTCAGAAAGGGTAGGCCTTGATCTCCAGGGGAAGATTCCAGTGTCCCACAGGAATGACCCAGCGCCTCAGGGAGTGAGTAGAGGTTGAGTGGGATAGAGAGCAGCCAGGGAAGCAGAGTGGGGCTGTTTGTTGGCCTCAAGCTCCGAGATCTGCGATCTGAGAGGGGAGGAGTCAGGGCCTGAGATGCTGTCCCTGAGAGACTGGCCCCTCCAGTAAGAAGTGAGGAATTCCTAAGGCTCTGACACTGGCTCTAGGGGCTGGCGGATGTCCTGGGTGAGGCGTGGCAAGTGCTTGGGGTGGAAGGGAGGGTGATGCAGAGGCAGGGAGCAGCTACCCCTCTGTGGAGGATAGCTGTGGCCAGAGAGGAGAGAGGAGCCAGACTGGCACTCAGACCTCTCACCTGGTTTGACGCACTGTGGCATCATCTTAATATCCTATATGGATTTGGAACAAGAAGCCCACACATTTTCAACTGAGTCTCACAGATGAGGTGGCTGGTCTCGGAAGAGGGCTGTGGGGTGGGGCGGCAGAGAGAGGCCTGGAGCAGTGTGGGGAATTCGGGTGGATGAAAGACAAGATAAGAGGTAGGGAGTTTTAGGGAGAGAACATATTCCTGCATAATGCCAGCCAAGCTGGGAAAGTGGTCTGAGGACTCAGACAGGAATGCTGAGTTATTTATTTGGAATTCATAATGTTCTTATTCTTCTCTATAGACACTTTTGGATTATTTCCTTTGTTTTGATGATCTACATTACTTTTGGAATTAAAAAATAAGATTAAAATAATTTCTGTAATAATAATACATAACACTTTGGGTTTTTTGTGGTTTATTTATTGATTGATTGGGGTTTTCTTGAAACAAGGCCTCATTCTATAGTTTTATTTTGTTGGATACAGGTTCTCACTTTGTAGTTCAGGCTGGTCCTAAAGTCAGCCTCAAACTCAGCGATCCTCCTGCCTCTGCCTCCCAAGTGCTAAAATTACAGGTGTGAGCCACCACACCCAGCATTGTGGAATATGCTACTGGATGCTGGTGGGCGTGACTCACTATGCCTGGCTTTGTTGTATGTGGTTATTGGGGATTGAACCCATGCCCTTGGGCTTGCAAGGCAGGCACTGAAACCACTGAGCTAAATCACTGGCCCTTATTCTATAGTTTAATCTGGCTTGAACTCACTATGTAGTCAAGACTGACCTTGAACTCACAGCGATCTTCCTGCTTCAGTCTCCGCAGTGCTAGGATTACAAGCTTGTTCCACCATGTCCAGCCTACGAAGCTTTAGAAGTTGCCGTCTCAGACCCTTCTCTCATCATCACTGGGCCATGATAACAGCTACCCAGAGCTTGGAGAAAGAGAGGTTCATGGTGGCTGTGAATGGTAAGGTCAATCCTTACGGAAGGTGGCTGAGTCCAAGGCAGCAGCAAGGTGGAGGGGTGTGGAGGGAATGGCTGCTCACAGGAAGCAGACAAGAGGTAGAAAGAAATGAAGGTAGGTGCCAGAGAGGAAGAGGAGCCCTTCCAGGACACCCCAGGTCATCCCTCTTCTGATCAGATTCCACATCCCAATAGCAAGTCCTCTCTGAGGCCCCCCATCATCCAAGCTCCTTCCAAAACCTGATGGTGGCCTGGCATTTAGCTTCATGGCACTGCTGCCCGCCTGGCAAGTGCGAGGTCATGAGTTTGATTCCTGGTACTGCCAAAGCCTGCTATAAGAGGACTCTCTAGATAGAAAGCACAACAGCAGGTATATGGAAAAATGAAAAAGGCCAGGAACAGTGTCAGAAGACAATTGTTACAGACCAACCTGTACCTTCTCTTCTCCCCTTTCCCAAAATTCAAATGTTGAAGTCCTAATGCCTGGGTTCCAGAATGTGACTATATTTGGAGAAAGAGCCTTTACAGAGATAATGAAGTTAAAATGAGCCCAATGGGGGTCCCCACCCAATATGACTGGTGTCCCTAAGTGAAGGGGAGATTGGGAAACTGACCCTCATGAGGATTTCGGCCTGCAGCCGAGGACTCTGCGGTACCTGTGGGAAATGGGCCGACTCATCTACTGCCGACATCTTGGTGTGGACTCCTAGCTCTCAAAGCTGTCAGAAAGTAAACCGTTCAAGCTTCCAGCCTATCATGTTCCTTTGGGAGAATAAGAGGTAGCAGCACCCTTAGAAATAGCCTGAAGTATCCAGGGGTGGAGGGAGGCACAGAAGGTGAAGTCACAGAGCCGGGGCACCCAGGAAGGGGCGGAGGGAGTGTGGGAGGCCAGGGATGTGGCTCCCAGAAAGCCACTGGGCTCTTAACCAGGAAGCTGCCAGTGACCTTTGCGAGGATGATGCAGAGGCACAGGAGGGGAACTCCAGGAGCTTCAGCAGGGAGGGACATGCCTGGCAAGCCCAGGACGATGACTCCTGACTTTCAAGGAGTTTCCCTGAGAAGGTCGGGGACAAGCCAGGACCATGGCACGAGGGGAAGTGAAACAGAGCCGGGGAACCCCTGGGGCTGGCGGGGGAGCCCCGGAGAGGAACCCGGCTATGCTTGTGAGATGATGAAGGACCCGGGAGAGACGGCCACACCTGAGCCGGGGTGGCACCACACCTGGTGGCAGGAGGGATGCTTGTGGGCCCCTCAGATCCACTCCCGGCCCGTCGGGACCCCGCAGGCTGAGTGTAGGGTACGGCAGGGCTGCCGTCTGTGTGTGGAGGCCCGCAGCACCCTCGCTCTTCCACTCGTCCGCACAGCGATGGCCTGGTCTCCCGTCTTGGCCTCCCAGCCCAGTGTAGGCAGGCTCTTCCCCTCTTGGGATATAGCCTGTGGAACTTCTAGGCAGCCTCTGATCCAGAACCCTGCTTCTCCTTGGCCGGTAGTTTTCAAACTTTAAAGAAATAGCTAAACTCATCTTTCAAATAGCACATTATAGAAATCCCTAAACTATCAAATGGCTAAAGGTGCATTTTATTAGTATATAGTTCCACTGTAACTTCAAAACTATTATAGTCACACATCATAAAGCCCAGCAATGTGAATTACAGGCTGTTCTAATAAATGGCAAAAATAGAAAGTGGGGTTATGGGAAACCATTTCAATCTGAAGCTGCCTCTGGGCCAGTTCATTTCTGCAGGCTGCGTGGGTCCTGTTGTAATGAGAAGCCTCTATCCACACAGATAAAGGTCTGTAAACTGTAACCGTTTCTTAAAAAAAAAAAAAAAAAAAAAACAGGCTTCCAACCTTCCGACAGTCTTAAAGTGAGACTATCTGAACAAGTGACAGCAGATGACTCATTCTGAAGACTTTGCAAGAACGACCTCACTTTGCAACATACTTTGCAGGTTCATCTGCAGCGTGTTGCTTGTAAATAACAGATCTGAATCCGCACCACTAGTACCTTACGGAAAATAATTTAGCAATTTTTTAAAAAATTAGAATTGAGGGCCCAGGATTCAGCTCAGTGGTTCTGGTGCCTTCCTTGCAAGTGTAAGGACCCAGGTTCGATCCCCGGTAACCACATACAACAGTGCTGCACGTGGAGACTCACGCCCACCAGTAACAGAACCACATACCACAATGCCAGGCATGATGGCTCATGCCAGTAATCCTAGCACTTGGGAGGCTGAGGCAGGAGGATTGATGTGAGTTCGAGGCTGAGCTCAAGGCCAGCTTGAACTACAAAACAAGACTCTGCCTCAAAAAGAGGGGAAAAAAATTAAACTTGAATCAGGTACTTGTAGAAACCTAATGGGGGGGACACTGATTGAAGTCACATGCTGAGAGCCAACATCTACTGCATGGTTGCTTTGTGACAGCTTTGTGCATGGCTGGAGACGGAAAAGTGTGACCTGTCCCTGTGCATAAGGATTTGGTTCCCAAGGGGGTGCCAGAGAGCTCCCCAGGTGTGTGTACCTGGCTAACAACCTGGGGTGGGGCTGGGATTACAGGTGTGTGCTACTGCACCAGGCTGGAATTTGCTCTCTTAGAAGGATGCTTCTGAGAACACAAGGAGACCGCTCAGGAGACCGAAGAGGCTAAGGGTGGAGAGGGCTGTGTGTGAGCACCGAGGGTACTGATGTGGAGACGTGTCATGGGATGTGGTGACCATCTCCAGGATGAAGAGGCTGTGGAGGCCTCTGCTTGGCTAGCTGACCACACAGTGAGGGTCGCACCAGGGCTTCCTGCCTCTCCAGCCCTTCCATAGTGCAGTGGTAACAGGACTGAGAGCTGAGAACTATCTTCTCAGCCCACACCGTGGGGCATGGGAGGCCAGCCGGCCCACAGCAGCCTTTTGATGGGTCCAGCTCACAGCACCCCAAAGGAAGACAGTGCGGAGCGGGAGCTCAGGCGGGGTGGTGACAGCTGGCCCAGGCAGTCAGAATGTGGCTGCTCTCTCTGCCAACTCTGGACTCCACAGATGGTGCCCTCAATGACGAGGCAAACATATCTGCCTCTAGGTTCCTGTCACAGGGCGAGAATGTATTTTCCAAAGAAGTCCCGACTGCTGTGAGCCCAGATGGGGAGACATTGTGTGTCTGACCTTCAAAGCAGGAGAAACAGCCATAGTGCATGTCACACAGGTGACTAGCTTGGGGACTTTCTCAGAGTTGGTCTATGTTCGGTGTCCAGCGTCAGAGACTGGGAAAGGGGGTGGCATGGGGGTGGTTTTTAAAATGGGAAGTCCTGCCCAAAGCATGTCCTTTCTGCAGTGCAGGAAGTTCCAAAAGCCTGAGAAGAGCAGCACTGTTTTCAGCACATTTGTGACTCATGTAGTAAACATACAACTTTTCACTGAACCTTCCAGCATTATCTGGATGCAAAGTAACTAAGATAGACTCACATTTGGCTGCTCTGTGATTTCACTGCGCCAAAGAGAAACTCCTGTTGAGCAGGGTTTCAGGCCAGGAGTTTTAAATTTAGAACAGATTTTGGACTTAAAAACTTGCTAGCACCAAAGAGGGAAATGGTAACAAAGACACGCTGGCTATCGGGATGGCAGGGACGCAGTGCCCAAGGTCAGGAGCAGCACAGAGCTGTCCTTCCTGCTCAGAGTGACACAAGCTCAAATTAGAATCTGGTCCAGATCCCACGTATGAGATGGGTGGACGGGCCGTGCAGCCATCTCCCCGAGTGGCTCCCATGTGCTCCTCAAGGGAGATCAGGGCTGAATGGCCTGGTGACCGCCACAGGGATCCCAGCCTGGAAGCACAGTGCAGCCTCCAGCACTGGCTCAGGAACACCCACTGGGTGAAGCAATTCTCAGGGAAGGTGGAGGGGGATCGAGGCCAGGGTCATATCAGCAGCTCAGCCAGCTCCTCTGGAGCTGGGGTGTTGCGAGTGTCTGCTAACTACAGAGACCAGAGAGGCTCTGCGGCCTGGGTCCTTGCCGCTCTGCGTTGCCCTCTTCTTGCGGGGATGGGCGAGCATGCGAGAGTCACATGGGCTTGACAAATGAGCACTGGACATCTGTAGCACGTTGAGTCCAGTACTCGAAGTGGGGGGCACTCTTGCAAGGCCTCCTGGGAACCGTGCAGGTCCACCCACACCCAATGTCCTCATCCATCTCTGCCCTACTTCTCTTTCTCTACACTCTGGCCCATGTTGGCTCCCCCTGCCCACATCTTCCCTGGTCCCTCCAGACCCCTCTTCTGCCTCACTAGCTGCGCTAGGGCCTCCTCCCTGCCCCTGGGCTCTGGGCCAGGTAGCCAGGGCTGTGCAGCTTCCCACCCACAACTCAGCCCTCTCTGCTGAGCCCCAGAGCCACATGCGCACTACACCTGGGATAGGCCCTGTCATGCCCCAGAGGCAGTGCCAGCCCCGGCAGGTAGGAAGCCAGCTCATGGCATCAGGGTCACTGCCTGGCTTGACCACCTGGATAGACCTGAGCAACACTGTCACTGTCCCAGCTTACCCACAATGTGCATATCACCCCCTCAGTAAAGTCTGCTCAGGGCTCTAGTGCCATCCTCGTGGCCCTGGCCAGCTGTGCCCTGCAGCTGTGGCCTCCAATGCATCTACCCATGTGTCTGATATAGGATGTGCTTGGGGATGATGAACAGATACACTGACCAAAGCAGTTTCAGGGAACCAGGACTAGGGAGCAAAATACACCAGAGTGGCAGGTGAGAAGGACAGAGGTTCCAGGGAAGCCCCGTGCAGAGGGAAAGGTTCTGTCTACCTGAGTGCACAGACCGCAGATGGCGTCAGCTAAGGGCAGGAGGGCTGGACAGCAGGGGCACAGTGGTCAGTGAGGTGCAGGCCACAGAGCCTGACAGCTTTCAGCAGAGATGATTTCTTCCTTTCTTGACTCAAGCGCACCAGTGGGGAAGCCCCAAGGATGCCAGGGGTGGGAGGATTGAGGGGGATGTGGGGGCAAATCAGAAGTAGACCTCTTGGTCCCCAGTGGTGCAACTGGCAAGTGGTGGAGCCTTCAGGAGGCCGGGCCCACTGGGAACTCTCAGGTCACTGGGCATGATCTCCACGGGACAGGGGGACCCTGGCCTTTCCTCAGCCTCTTTTTGCTTCCTGGTGATAAATTTTGCTCTGTTACACATTGCCCTCCCCACAGTCCTCCTATAAGTACCCAGTGACTTGAGAGCTGAAACCTCCAAACCCATGACTCTCAATGAGCCTTTTCTCTTTATAAGCTGATTACTGCAGGTGCTTTGTTCAGTGACGAAGACTAATGCAGTTTGTTCACAGTAAATAAGTGACAGCTTCTGAAATCTGGCTTGTAGGTCTCTATAAATGAGGGTGAACTAACTCCAAGGCTGGGGGCTGGTGACTGTATGACACCCACCTGGGCTACAGATGAGAGGCCTGGGCACCTTGACTTCTCTCTTCCCTGAGCAGCTCCGGCTGTCTTCACCTGGCATTCTCAGGTCGGAGCCAATAACCAGGGCTGTCCTCTGGGGAAGCGAGGAAGCTGCGGTCTGCGGTGCTGTATCCAGCGTCTGGCCACTGGTCCAGACACACCACACCTGCCTGTTTTGGGGCTCATATCCTTCATTACTTCCAGAGGTGAGGGCTCCTCAGCGTGTCGGGGAGACCTGACCTGCGTCCTGTGGGTCCTCACACTTCAGCCAGTCGTCCAGATCCCTGCTAGTCCAAGCTTTCACTGTAAACGTTCCTCTGGTCTCTTTCTTGTTGGGCTGACATAAGTTGTACAGCTCTGAGGACCAGGAAACAACCCAGGGCTGAGTGGAAGTGTTGTCATGGAGCAGTCCGCTGGCCAGAGGCCTTTTGGATCCGACTCTCCATCTTCCCAGCTTCCTGCAGCCTCTCACGGGGTAGGGGAAGCCGGGTGAGGGTCTCCAGGCCGGGTAGGTACTAAAGCATAGCCACTAGTGCACCATGCTGGCCTGTCGGAGCACAAGCACACTAGCTCCATGGTCCTGTTTCCTGTCTGCATTGCAGCAGCAGGGCCTGAGACGAGAGTCTGTTACGCACTGTCTCATCAGCTTGTGTCCATGGCGGGTGCCGTCACCAGCCCTCTTTATCCATGACATGCAGGATATGAAAATGTGGCCAGCATCCTCAGCTTTCTGTCCAGTCCTGCTCTGGGAGCTGCCCAGATGTCTGTGAGCTAAGGGACAGAACAGTAAACCAGGAGCTGCCATGTGCCATGGAGACAGTGCACCAACTCTCACCACGCACAGCAGTGTCAACAGCCTCACAGCATCAGGGTGTGGAAGAAGCTGCCCACAAAGAGAAACAACACGTGGTTCTGTTTATACACAATGAACAACCCTCAGAACTGTGGTGGGGTGAGGAGGTCTGACTGCCCGGATGCAGGTGGGATGGGAGCTGTGGGCGCCGGTTAGGTGCTGTGGGCGGGTGTGTTCAGCGCAGTATTCGGTATGCATTTTATCTTCACTGGAAATTAAAATGGAAACAAAGCAAAACTCCCAGAGTTGGCTTTGTCCAGACGCCTTCTGATGTCTCAGGTGGGCACCATGGTCAAACTGTGCAGACAGCAACCCCCACTCGTGGGCAGAGCAATCGCTGGGGAAGCAATGTGCAGCTCCGCACAGCTTTCATTTTTATCAGACTCACTTAGAGGTCACACCTGTCACACCATCATGTGCTGCAAGTGGTACAGCGTGGTTTCCTTCTTTCATGATCTCATCACAAACCGCCGCCCAGGCAAGAGCCCCTTTAGCACTGCGGATCGGGACCTAGGTGGGCAGCTGGCAGGGGTCAGATTCAGGCCATGGCATCTACACCACCAGCACTGGACAAGCAGCCAGCTCCACGCCGTGCCATGTGCAAGGCCTTGGAACGTGCAGCTGCCTCTCGTCTCCCAGGAGTAGGACACCCAGGCCTTCTTTGGTGACTGCGTACAAAGTCACAAGAGCAGCCTCCGCCACACCTGCTGAGCGGAGAGAATTCAACTGTCTCAAGCCAGGCCGGGCTCCCGGACTACACCCCAACACTCAGCGAGGCCTGCACCCCGTCCTTTCCCAGCCTGGCCTTGTGTGCCGGGGATTGGGGGGTTGATGCTTGGGAACCTGCTGAGAGTCCATGTCGAGGCACTTCATGCTTCAAGATGCCAAGGTGGAAGGAGATGGGGAGAAAGGGCAGGGCTCCTGTCTTGATCTCTGCAGCAAGGTGAACGTATGGCAAGTTTCCCAGGTTTAACAAGTATAATGCTATACAGCACCAGCATGTATTGTGTATTGTGAACAGATTATTTTTACTTGAGAAACTGCAGTCGAAACTGGATTGGAGTTAAAGGCAACTGAGAAGTTGTTAAATGGACCACAGGAGATTCCCCTGAAAGTCATCTTGAACACAGCTTTGTTTTTAGTCAACTACTTGCTACCATTTTGTGGACTGAAGATGTTCTGATGTGCACATTAAAATAACATAGAAAAAGCAGGTGTGGCAGTGCATACCTGTAATCCCAGCATTCTGGGAAGCTGAGGCAGGAGGATCTCAAGTTCAAGCCCACCCTGAGCAATCTAGCAAGATCCTACCTCAAGATTAAACATAATAATAATAACAAAATAAAAAGGGCTAAGATATAGCTCTGACCAAACTAGTCCAATCTCTAGTGCTGTCAACAAACAAAAACCATAAAACCTATAGCCCAGAGGGGCAGGAGGAGCAAAAAGAGCATAGCAGAGTGGGGTCTAAGCTGGCCCTTGTCCTTTCCCACTTTTCTCACTCAGCAGCACCCACAAGCTCTGTTCTCAGGCTCACCTAGGGGCTTTGCACTTGGTGACATCCTGGAGAGATTCCACACCCCACCCAGACCCGAGGCCTCATTCCCTGGGCCTCTGGAGGAAGAGCCTGACCTGATCTGCAGCATTGGCCTGCTCCGCCTCCAGGCCACACCAGAGCTCCGGGAATGGGGTGCAGGCATCTGTGGGCAGCAGGGGCCTCTGGCGTCGTGCAGGCCCAGGTGTGGGCCCACCGTCTGAGCCATTCTGTGAGATGTCATTCTCCTTGATCTCTTCACTCTCAGAAACTATCCGATCTATTTGTTCATTCCTTGCTCCTTTCCCTCCTGAGTCAGAGTCTCACGGTGAGGTGGAAATGTCTGCCTCGACCCTGCCATCACCCTTGCACAGTGCTCAGAACACAGCCAGGCTGCGTGTGAGCAAGCGAGCCTGCGGCAGTTGCACAGACAGTGCGAGCGGAGACTCAGCTCTGTCACTTGCCAGCTGCATGATTTGAGCTCTCTAGACTCTTTCCCAAGTCACACAGCACCAGGCCTGGTGAATGAGGGGAATGAGGACACAGCGTCACGTTTTTATGCACCGCCTTACGGTTGCATGGGGCTCAGCGGTGGCATTCTCCACATTTTTAATCACATTCACAAGGACCCCTTCCTCCAGCCAGCAGGACACTGGAGGCTCTTGAGAAGTTTGAGGAGGTCCCTGAGGTGGGGAGAGGGAGAAGGTGGACAGAGGAGGCTGAGGGGTCCCGGCAAGCCCTGGGGAAGGATAGGTAGAGTGAAACCAGCTTCTTGTATGTTCTAGGAGCAACATGGGTGAAGAAACAGGGTCTTCAGAAAACAAAGCACAAGGGATTGGGTGGCAAAAAGCTCTGAAAAGCCTATACCTCGGAGAATCAGAAATGGGCCCGTGGGCTGGAGGGTAGCTCTGGAAAGTCCTATAGACACAGCAGCCATTGTCATCATCCTTACCACGAGTCTGTGTCATTTGAGGAGGCTCACAGTTCACTGCATTCTCTTTGTGTCTTTTGCTGTTTAGAGAAGCAGAGACTTGTCCCCCTTCTACTGTCTTTCAATTCTTTCTCTTTCAAAAGGAGAGGTTTCAGCTGAGGGCTGAGTTCACTTAAAGATGTCTTTAAAACTGTTATTCTCCATGGCAACTAGAGGCACAGTTGAGTGGAGAGCTTCCCTCAAATCCCCAGGTTTCTCTCAGCATCTTTAGATTTTTATCTCTGGTTCTGAAGGGAAACGCGTGACTCAGACCACAGCTCCCTGTCCTCTGTAAATTCCAGACTCAGTGCAGGGTGCTGCAGTAAGCGCCCTGCTCCAACAAAACGCCACAGAATGAAGAATATGGGCCTCCATTGAGAGAACAGAAGCACCAACTGCTTTCACTGTTGCTTTCTTGTTTTTCCAAAAGGGTTTACAATATGACTTGTGCATTTAGAGTGGATTTTGCAAAAACTCAACTTTGGTAGATCTTTGGGAATAAGTTGCACATAGAGGGAAATCTGGAAGAAATAGCCTGCACCCCGGGTGTGGAGGAAGGATGCTGAGCATCCCCCATGGAAGAGGAGTGGGTCCATCCTACAGTCCTCAGGTCCCTTTCCAATCCCAGATCCATCTGGGGATATGTGGTGGTCACTTTCCTTGGCTCTAAGACAAATACCTGACTTGGGGCCAGAGAGTTAGCTCAGTGGTTCCAGCGCCCACTTCGCAAGGACCAGGGTTAGATCCCCAGTAACCACATAACAATACTGGGTGTGGAGACTCACGCCCAGCAGCAACCAGTACCACACACCACAGTGCGGGGCATGTTGGCTCATGCCTGTAGTCCCAGCACTCGGGAGGCAGAGGCAGGAGGATTGCTGTGATGTGAGTTTGAGGCTGAACTCAGGGCCAGCCTAAACCACAAAGCGAGACCCTATCTCAAAAAAACCAAAAGAAAAAGAAAAAGAAAAAAAAAAAAGACAAATACCTGACTCTCACAGCTTAAAGGAAGAGAGGCTTATTTCATTTACATTTCGGTCCGTAGGACAGCATGGCAGAATAGAAGCAGAGGGTGAAGGGTGGAGCTAAAGCCAGGAGGGAGACAAAACCCTTCTGGGTAGCCCCCTAGTGCAATCACTTTCCAAAGTCTGGCCTCTGAGTGGGTGAAGAAAATCTAGTGCATTTAGGAGAATCTAGCTCAAAACCATAACACATGGAGTTTTGTGGTGAGGTCCCTGAGAACCAGCTTGTCTTGGTCCAGGAGACAGCATCCTAGTATCTGAGATTGGGCTGGGAACTGCGCAACTGCCAGAGAGGAAGCTCTGCCTCTGGTCTTCTTGGAGGTTCTGCTGGATGCTGAGTCATCTGAGCAGTGTAGAAGCCTAATAACAGGAGATCCATGAAGTGAGCCTCAGGGTCAGAAGGCCAGAGACCGCCTGAACCCTGTTCACCCCACTCCAGCCATGAGGCCAGGGACAGCTGCTCCGCCCCCCTGCTGGAAAGCTGTCCCTTCCGGGGGCTCAGGGCTGGGTCCATGACCTTTCAAAGACCCACAACGATGTTCCAGATGGGGAAGAAAAGTAACAGCTCCTAAATATGAATATAAAACATTGAAATGGAAATAAATATTTAATTAGGAGCCTGCAGAAATGTAATGTGATACCAGGGAGTCAGCTGCCGTTCTGCTCAAGCCTTCCAGGGGTCCATAAAAATAGCCCTGAAAGGAAAGTGATGCTATAACAAACCTCAAGTTGGAATTATAAAAATTATACAACAAAACGTGTAACTTCACTGGGATGAAAGCATGTTGTAATGGGTGTGCCATGAAGGGCATTGAGCCTTTCAGTTGTCTTAAAACAACCAGGCCGAGCAGGACCCTTCAGTGGCCCTGGGACCGACTCAGCCTGTCCTCTGAAGAGGACCCGTGAAACTACGGAGCCACTTCCTCCTCTGCAAGTGAGTTCCAGTGAGATCGAAGGCCATTGAGGTAATTAGTAGGTGAAACACTGTCCATGAAATAGTGATCTATCTTTACTTATGAGGAATCTAAGGCAAGTATACAGAAAAGGATTTTTCTGAAGCTCTTGTTACATTATCTGGAATAGTTCTGTGATGATGGCGGCTCCTGAGGGCGCATGCGCGGGGGGTGGGGGGTCTGCTCTCAGGGACTCGTGGACATAGCGATGGGCTTGGGGTCTCCTGAGAAACAGCAGTTTTCCTCTTTTGGAAACCAATTGAAAGGGATATGTGCATATTACTTAGGTCTCTAAAATTCACCTGGTTGTGAGGCTGCACAGGACAAACTGTGTCATGCAGGGGCACAGGGCCAGCTTCCCCTTTCCTCACCCTCTAATTGTCCCATCTATGAGACAAAGCCTGTCACACCTTTTCCCAGCCCATTTGTCCCCAAAGGAGCCACAAAGATGCCAACCTCAGGTCTGTGTTGCAAGGGCTTCTTTAGCACCTCTTTCCGGGCCCTGTGCACAGTGGGCCCCTCTGGGACCTTGTGAGGCTTGTCTCAGACCTTGCATACTGGCTAAGACCTCCAGGTAGAACTGCTGGATTGCAGAGACGATGCACTGAAACCTGCCCTTGCCAGTCCTGACTCATGTCACATAGGACCTAATTCAGAGCCGTGCCAGCCCTGCTGTTAATTACGTTTCGTATTGTTCAGAAAAAAAAATTTAGCATTCTAGGTCTGACTAAACTGGAACCCCCCACCACCACCACTGCAAGGTTCTCTGGACTGACTTAGGAGCAGGACCTTTTGAGGGCTCCCGGGGAGACCTTTGTCTTGGGAGTTGGACGCTGTGCTTTGCTCACTGGTGACTTTCTCTGCTCTGTTAGGTTTGGTTTAATGATCCTGGAGACATCCTCTACACAGAAGACCCCAGACCTGTACCTGTTCTTCTGTCTTTCTGCCTGCCCTCTTGGTTACCCTCAGCTATGCACCCCTTAAGATCTGTCCAAGAGCCAATCATTGCAATCCTGGTTCCCTCACACTACAGGGGCCTCTCTTGTTAATGTGTTTTCTGGTACTGTAACAGAATATCTGAGACTGGATAACTCATAAAGAAAGAAGATTCCCTTTGGAAATCAGAGAGCATTGTGCTGGCCTCTGCCCAGCCTTTAGTGAGGGTCACATGATGCTCCACACAAGGCAGAAAAGTTCAAAGACAGGTCAATAGGTGCAAAGAGAAGGGACCAAGGGGACTCCACACTATAGAAATTTGTTTTTGTGATAATGAATTCAGACCTTTGGGAGCCACAGAAATCCCATCCTGAGGGGGCAGTCCCTGTGGCCCACGCACTTGGTGAAGATCCTCTACCTCTCAGTGACACGACACTAGAATTACTCTCAACACGAGTTTCTGTGGGGACAAAGCTAACCCAGACTGAAACCTAGGCACTCTGTTTCCTTGGGACTTACATTCTTCATTGGATGCAAGCTAATGTTGATGGATCCTGAAGGAGACATGGACAAATGAGGCAAAGAGCCTTCTTGGAGGGCATCTGGAGCCTGGCAGGGGAGGCTGGTGATGGGTAAGGGCCCAGAAGAGGAGAAAGACACTGAGCCCAGAGAAGGGCACATGGAAAGCTGGGCAGGGATGGCAGACTTCTGGCTGGTAGGGAACAGCAGCCAGAAAAGTGCAAATCCAGTGCTGCAGAGGGGCAAAGGGCTTAGACTCATCAGAGCCAGAGTAAAAGTGGCTGCCACTCCGTCGGTTGGCTAAAGGATTGTGCACTGGAGCCAGGCTGGGTCCTGGCCACTGGCTCAGCCACTAGCAACCGTCATCACGTGACTTGAGCTCTCTGGGCACTGTGTGGATTATCATGGCCCCCTCTGCTTCCAGTAGGTGAGAATGAACAGATGTGAAGTGTATAGAACCGCTCTATGGCCTTGTTGCCAGACCAGTGAGCCTAACCTGCTAGGAGAAGCACCGAAACCCCTGTAAAGAGGGCACCACCATGCGAGGTCAGGACAGAGTGTGGGCACTGTGGAGAGCCAGTCTGCACTCTGTTTCTTGATCGGCAGGAATAAGCCCCTAATGTTCCAGAGCACATGTTCTGTTGTCGTTGAAGCTAAGGAGAAGAACCCTGCCCTGTAACTCTGCATGTTTTCCATGGCGCATAGACCATCAGACTCAAACTGGTGGTGTCCAGTTTGGGGTTATCATCAGTTCCTGACCCCTACCCAGCACTGGAATGCATGAAGGAGTGAATGAGGGATGAATGAAAGCCCTTGCTTCTGGGCACAAGTGACTCAAGTGTCCATCAGGGCTCCGCAGATGTGTTTCCCTTTTACTCCTTCCTACCCTGACATCCACAGACCTGCTGTCTCCCTTGCTGTGATCTTTAGTCTCATTACTCCTTTCTGTCTCCTGGAATGTTTGGCCCCGATTAAGTTTCCAAACGTCAGCCTACAATATTGAGTGTCTGGCTCCCCAGCCTCCAGTGAGCTCAGACCCATCCTGTCCCTACTCACAGCACTGATCTTCCCCTCTCACAACACAGCAAGAGAAACCATTAAGTCAAGTTGCCAAGATTTACCAAAAGGTAATGTTGTCTGCCTCTACTGGTGCTAAACTCTGCATGGTCCTCATTTGTTTTAACTCTTAGAAAAAGAAACATTACAGCAAAGGACATACTAGCTAAATAACTGTTCCAGATCACTGTCTCATGAACAGCACTGGGTTAGAAACTTAAGAGTCACCTGCGTGGCCCCAGAGCCCTTCTCAAGGCCTCCCCGGTCACAGTCACTTCATCTTCTCCCTGCAGGAACAAGACTGAAGGTTTCAGTAATAGTTTCATTGCTTCTCTCTACGGTTTTACCATTTAAATATGCACCTTCGATTAAGCACTATAATTTGAGATTTTTCCCTTCTTTGAGCTTTACATACATAGAATTAAATAGTACATTGTGTGTGCGCATGCACACGCATGTGTGTACATGTGTGTGCATTCACATATATGTGCATTTTTCTGGCTTCTTTGATACAATGCCATATTTGTGAGATCCTTCCATGTTTAACGTTCCTTTCTAATAACAAATTATAATTTCTTTTCTGGTTCTATAGTCATTGGATGCTTGGCTTGTCTCCAGTTTGGAGCTACTCTGAAGGATGTTGCTAACAACGTTTCTTTGAATACTTCTTGAGTGTGTGAACGTGTATTTCTGTTAGGAATTTCACCTAGGAAAGGAATTGCTGGTCACAGAACATACGAGATAAGATCAGCTAGTTTTCCAACTTGGTCACCAGTAGCTAGACTCTCTTCAGCGGTGTATAGGGTTTGTGGAGTTGTCTATCTTTTGATATGAGATTTTAAAGACTTCGTTTGTGTAGAAGTTGCAAATACCATCATCTGTTCAGAAGTCTGCTGTGATTCCAATGGGCTTTCTTTTTAGGTGGTTTGTTTCTTTCCTCTAATGGCTTTTAATATTCTGCCCTTATGTTGAATATCTGGAATCCAGACTATTTATGCCTTGAATAATATTTCTTCTGATCATGGCTAATTTGAGTCCTTATGCCTCACTTATCTGTATATCAATTCCTTTTCCCTGTTTGGGAAGTTTTCTGCCATTACTTCTGTGAACAGGTTTTTAATGTCATTAATACTATCATCTTTATTTTCCTTGACTTCAGTCAATCTTGTTATTCTTCTTTGCATCATCCAGCAGCTGCTGGATTGATTTCTCATGGTAGCTTGTTATTTTTAAAAAATCTTTTCATGATGGAGAACTGCAGTCCTGTCTTCTACATCTGATATTTTGTCCTAACAGTAGCTCATTCTGCTGCATATACTTTCAAAGGAATTTTTAATCTTCTAGATATCTGTTCGAATCTGTTTCATGGATTCCATTCTTTCCTTTGCGGGGCCCTCCTGGTTTCCATTTCTTTCTTATCCTTCACAGTTTACGTCGTGTTCCTGAGCTCCTCTGTGTTTTAATTTGTAACTGCTCTGGTGTCACTAAGCATGTCTTTTCTTCTGATCACTATGCTCCGTAGTTATCTGAGAAATTACTTCTGCTCTGATTTTTTCTAGCATCTCCTTTGTCACTTTTATTACCTCTGCTGTTATTACTTCAGAGAGTCCAAGTGTATGGCTTTCAGATTTTTCTACCCGACTGCCCCCTGGGTTTGCCTTGAGGGAACTGAAAGTCTGGGAGTTGTTGCATTTTGTTTAAATGTCTTCTAATTTTCTCTTTTAAAAAAATAATTTTATGTAATCCCAGCACTCAGGAGGCAGAGGCAGGAGGACTGCTCTGATGTGAGTTTGAGGCTGAGCTCAGGGCCAGCCTGAACTACAAAGCGAGACCCTGTCTCAAAAAAAAAAAAAAATAATAATAATAATAATTTTAATTCCTGGGTTGAGGCTTTTAAATTGCTTATTGCAAATAGCTTTATTGCCAATATTCAGAATCCTTAGGAAATGACTGCTTCACAGAAGCATCTTCCAAGTGTAGCTGGCTTTTGGGTTTTGAGTCTGTTATAGGGTCCTACATCTTCAACTGATTGAGGATAAGAAGTTTCTGCTCACTTGGCTCAGCTTCCAGTTCTTAGGTACTGGCTGATTTTTTTTAAGACCCTTAGGTAATCTCAGTCTTTGTATACCTGGAGGAACAGCTGATTAGTACAATTATGTCACCTTGGACAAAGTATGTCAGCAATAACAATAACACCAAACACAAAAAAATGACAAACTGGTAGCTATTAATTTACTGCCTTTAACCATAAGAACTAGATTTATGGTTATATAACAAAATCTACAACAAATCTAAAAATTGTGTGCAATAAGTAAGCCTTTAAAATGGAGATTTTACTCTTAGGGGGGAAACAATTTGAAAGGGGCTGAGGGAACAGAAATAGAAGAAGAAGAAAGAGGCAGAGGAGGAGGAGAGGAAGAAGCGAGGAAGAGAGGAAGAAGAAGAAGAGATCAGAAACAAGGCTGGAGGACAAACTTTAGGAAACTGATAAAGAAGATAGGGGAAAAATAAAAGAAAAAATAAAACTAAGACTAGAGCAACAACAAGAAAAAAACTATAAATCATGTTCAAACAATTGAGGAAAAAAAAAAAAAGTACAAGAACCAGGAAGGAGAAAGAACAAAGAAATAAAGAAGAAAAGGAAAAAGAAAAAAAATGTCCAACTCAAGGGGCAGCCCAACTGTTACTGGTAGGCAGTGTGGGCAAACATGTTCAGAGATCCAGAGCTGAATCACTAAGCCCCACAAGCCAGCTGTGGCATCACAATGGGCAGTGGATCAGTCCAGCCAGTGCCCTTAGTGCCACTGAAGTTCAGGCTAGTTTCTGGCTATGAGGCTGGAACCAGATTCCTTGAGCCCACAGTAGTCTGTGTGCCTCCTCCCAGCTCCAACTCTGCTCCCTGGCCCCTCAGCACCTGCGCTAAGAGGCTGAGAACTCTGCATGGGGTCCACACACAGCTGTTCTGAGTTCCGAGCTCAGTTGGCCCTTCCCCTAGATGGCTACCAGCCCTTTGCTCTCTCCTAGGTGAGGTCTGAACATGGATGACTCACCAGGTGCTGAGGACCACTGCATCTTCTGCTCCATTCTACTGACACGTTTCTCTCTGGAGGCCTCTGGGATCACCCAGTAGTCACCGTGCTTCAGTTTTAACCTGCCTCTCCCCTCTGCAAGTCCAGACCCTTGGAGAGAGCACTGTGCACTGTCTGTCTTTTTCGTTCCAGCATCTCTCCCCCTTCTCCCCATGGACCACAATTCTCATTTCAGATCCTTCCTTGGTCCCGGGACCTCTCCATCCTTCTTCCTCTTGGGTCACTGTATTCCAGTGACAGGATGCAAAGTCTCAGAGAGGCTCTTTCTGTCATTTCCTGTCCCTTATTTCCAAATGTCATCATCTATAAAATATCTTTTCCTTTGCTCTATGCTGTGTAAGGGAAGTTCTTCTCCCCAGAAGTCAGGAAGATATTTTCCTATATCTCATGGAGAACTTTATCACCTTTAAGTATCATTCTGATTATTACTCACCCTCCCACATTTCATCCTGTAGTTTATCTGAGATTTTATACACGGTGAACTAGGGTCAATCTTCCTTTGCTCTGCATGGATGTGCAGTTTCTCTGCACAGTTTACTGCAGCTCCTCTGCATTGCCTGTCTGTCATGTGCATAGATGCAGGAGTGTGGAATGCCGTCCCACCTATCCTTATAGTCGTGCCAGTGTCACACTGTGTAACATGACACCTTTGTAGTGTCCTATCTCTGGTAGTTGGTGTGATGGTGCACATCTATAATCCTAGCGCTCAGGAGGCTGAGGCAACATCTCAAGTTGGAGGCCAGCCTGGGCCCCATTAGGAGACTATCTCAAAACAAAAAAAGCAAACCTTTTGTTCTTGTTTTCCCTCTTCCAAGGTGTCTTAACTTCTTATTAATGATTTGCAAACTTTCTATATAAATATTTGCAATAAGCCTGCTGATTTCCTATTAAGCCAAAAACTCACCCTTAGAGAACTGTCTTGGATCTAGATATTAGCACAGGGAAACTAACACGTTCAATCTACTGACCCTATTTTTTAGATTCCTTCCCTTTCTTTTTTTTTTTTTTTGAGACAGGGTCTCGCTTTGTGGTTCAGGCTGGCCCTGAGCTCAACCTCAAACTCACATCACAATCCTCCTGCCTCTGCCTCCCGAGTGCTGGGATTACAGGCGTGAGCCACCACACCCGGCACTGTGGTATGTGGTACTGGTTGCTGCTGGGTGTGACTCTCCACGCCCAGTATGGTACGTGGTTACCGGGGCATCGAACCCGGGCCCTTGCGCTTGCAAGACAGGCACCGGAACCACTGAGCTAACTCCCTGGCCCGATTCCTTCCCTTTCTTACAGTTGTGCCTTGATTTAGGGGTGCATTTTTCATAATAGTCATTTCTAAATTTTTAATATTTTTATATTATGAATAGTATTTTTAAAATTCTTTTTATTGAAGATATAAATATAATTGACTTTTATGTCGTGATTTAGTATCTCATAATCTTATAGACTGTATTGATTAATGATAATAACTGAATAGATTGCTTTGGATTCCTTTTTTCAGGTACTAGGAATTAAACTCAGATCTTTCAAATGAGCTATATCCCTACCTCACTTCAAATTTTTTATTTTAAAACAAGATTTTTCTAAGTTGCCGGGCTTGAACTTGTGGTATTCCTGCCTCTGCCTTCCAGAGTGCTGGATTACAGGAGTGTGCCGTCACACCCAGATTGGGATTTTAAATATATATTACCCTGATAGTCTGTGAATACTGAAAAATCTCCTTTCCTCTATTCCAGCCCACATGTCTTTCACTGTTGTTTTTATTTTATTTTATTTTATTTTATTTTATTTTATTTTATTTTACTGTAATGATTAGGATGTCCCATATGACATTTAGTAGCAGGAAAATGGCATGTAATCTTGTCCTGTACATGATCTCAAAATGTCCAGCTGTGATGTTAAGTATGATGCGTACCTGTCCTACTCTTGATGTAATAAGACCAGGTCAAAATCACACGTTAATTTAAACAGAAGGAGTTTAACACAAAGAATCCTATAGTTGTGACAGAGGCTGAGAATCAAGGTGTGAAGAGGCCTTGAGAGGGTCCCTGAGAGCTGGAAGAGGCCCAGGGCACATGCGCTTGGCAGGAGTCTCTCCGCAAGGCCAGGCACGGCCCTCCCCAGACAAGGCCTCAGCTCTGGCTTGGAGGAGAAACTTGCCGCGATGCCTCAGCTCAGATCACAATGATGGGCTGGAAGACACGCTCCTCCCGGACCAGGCCACCCAAGGCTGGAGAGGGAAGGCACAGGAGATGCTCAGGCTCAGCAGGGTCCTGGGAAGGTCTCACTGGGCCCAGGGGCAGGCTGCAGGCCACCTCTGGAGCAGAGTGCCCCCTCAGGTCCCCGAGACTCAACCTGTAACCTCCCGCAGCAGGAGACAGAGCAAAGCCCAGCACCCTGGAGCCAGAAGAGAGGCCACCTCTCCTACCCTGTCTCTCC